>LD688932.1:2534638-2550590 GCA_003118335.3 Papilio memnon | reverse complement strand
AAATGTAAACAATAAAATAAAGTTTTTATAATTTCACGCGGATGAAGCCGCACGGGAACAGCTAGTTGTTTATAAAATTAGTATCATTTTAATTTGACTCACACTCTAATTATTTAATGATTCATATACTTTTGCCTGAGTAAAGATGTTTCCTTTACGCATAACCTCGTGAAATACTGTCCTCACACTTTATTTGAACATAATCTGTGAAAATGATTGCGTTTTGGTTAAAGCGGTTGATATCTGTTGTGAACACGTTCAAGGAGTGGCATATGGTCGCCACCGTGACCACAACTTAATCTGTACCATTATTATTATCTAGGTGTTAATGACAGCTTATTATTAATTAGTGATGATACGATGTTTACGGCTTTTTTTTCTTTTAATGGATATGCATTTGTTTTAAACAAGGTGAGAAATTAAAACATCAAGTAAATGTGCAAATTTATTATATTACAAACCACATTCCATTCCATAATTGATGTTTCATTTAATTTATTCGGTTATTGTTTTTTATTTATATAGCTTTTTAAAATATCGTGTTTTTATTACTTGGACTATCGCGTTTCATAATAAAAAATGATAATTAAGATGGTAGAAATGTATTTGCTTACCTTTAGAAGAGAGAGGAAAAGATGTACACAAAAGTAGCCCTTATTCAATCCCCACGTCACGTTTCCATTTTTGCCATATTAGAAAAGGGTGGGAAGAGCAAGAGTACTAGAGTCAGCTTTCGACGTACAAGGAAATAGTAATTTGTCTATAAGTTTTGTCGTTCATTGGTATGCTACAGGATTGCACATTGCAATGTCTAAACAACAAAGGCGAAGCATCATTTGGAAAGTAAACACGCACGTATGCAGTAAATCTGTCATCACAGCGGAGCGCAGCTCGGCGCGGCTCGGCGCGGCGCAGCGCGGCGCAGCGCACTCTGTACACGTTGATTTACGACAAACGTGCAATCCACATTGCAACTTTTTAAAAGAAATTGAAAATTCGTACAACCATAATATGGAACTTAAAAATAAACCTTATTTTTCGTAAACCATTATAAACATGACGCGTCTGTTAATTTTAACTTCTTTACTTTTATTTGGTGATTTACAGAGGTCCAGGTGGACTCTGAATCTACGGGAGACTCGATTTGATGTTTGATGACGGATAACAAGGTCGAATAGTGAGTTCACAAGATAAAGAAACCATTAGAACTAGAGGAAGAAACGAAAGAAAGGTACAGTCGCAGAAATCCGCGGTGATCCACTTCAGGAAAAATTGTCTTGTTTATTGCAACTAGACATACATCGCCTATTCCTGAGTGGTGCAAACGAAGGGATAATCATAATAAGAAACTAGCCGTTTATCACTAGCCACCCCGTCTGTACTTAAAACTTTAAGTTCTACATTTTTTTTCGTCTAGTTGGTTTCGTTGGATTTTTCAAATACGATTTTAGATATTGACTTACTATTGTAATTGTCATAGATATGTAAGATAAGAATGCCTGAGCCACCCACGTGGCCGCTCACAGTTGGCCCTGAACCAGTGGCCGTGACACGACATAACCAAGAAGAGCTAATGGAAGGCATTGTTGCCAGATTATACAATATTTTGCAATTTTTATAACATTAAAAAGCTTATAAATTCTATTTTTTGCACTATGGTAATCTTATATTAAAATACTAGAAAAGATTACATGAATAGAAGTAATACAAAATATCTAAGACTACGAACCATTTTTCTAACGTGCTGCATTTTTGATGTCAGTTGTATTCGTAAATTATTTTCTTAGAATTATTCTCAATAGTAAGATCACATTTTTTTGTTTAGATAAATATATTTAATCTATTATAGGCTCTTCCGTCACGATCTGAATGATTTATTGCATTATTAAAGCAAATCTTGACATGAATGCTGTATACTGGTAGATGAATTGAACATTTTAATAAACAATCGGTTAGAGCTTTATAAAACAAACTTTTATAAAACAAAATACAAATGGCCAGTCTTAATTTTATAGTTTCGTTCTGATACAAACTTCAAGTACTTCCAGTGTTATGCCATTGCGATGTAAATGTCTATATCTTACCTTAAACTCGTTATAAATTAAGTAGACCCAAACAGAAAATTAATACAATTTCTTTTTAATTTCCATATTGTTTAATTCTAGTTGCGGTTGTTTATGTTACATTTATTAAAGTCGTGTTTAATAAACAATCCGCATGAGTTAATTTTGAAATATGATAAAGAGAATTCACAAATTATGCTTACACCGCGCCCCTCTCGATGAAGTCTGCACTTTGCTTTCGTCGGGAGTTTTATGGAGCAATAAAAGTTTGCCGACTCAAAATGTTGGCAGTCTTTATTCGTTATTACTTTATAGAGCGAGTCGTAGATCAAATTTTCGACGCTTCATTCAGCTGACGTAGGGATTTATAGTTCATTTTAATTTTTCTATTCTACTTAGTTAATATCAATAACATCTTAAACAATGTTGGACAAAGTCATGGGTTACCGTAAAGATAATCACCCTCGACTTTATAGGGACCGTACTTGATATTGATTATGGTAGTTTTATACAAATGCAGAATATTGAGGACTGCCTCACTATTTTATAACATATGGGACTTTAAAATAAAACATAAAATTACATCTAGTATTTTATTATTTACTTAACATTTTTAATGCAATGTTCACTGATAGTGTACAGTATTACATATCAATGAAATACGTTACAATTCTTAATTTCTAAACTGACATTTTGAGTATTAAACAAATTTTTATAACCGCAAATTTCCACAACAGAAACTAGCGTAAGAATCCATTATGCTTCGATTGTAAAAATCCACGAATAATTAAATAACAATTAAACGTTACCTATAATATCTTTTACAAATCAAATTAAAGTTAAACAAACATGAAAAATAACAGTATATCTCAAAAGACACATTGAAATGGTTTGATTGTTTTTCCTCCGAATTCAATTATGATACAATTTGTAGATTACAGTTTGTTTGTTTGTAGTTATAATTAGACTATTGCAACAAAATCTGCAACCCAACCTGTTCCAGCATTATTCATATTTGTTGTAAATATTATTTTAACGTAATTATCTGAACTCGTATAATCTGCAGGCATTTCAGAACAATAAGTAGATATAGTGTTGCCGTTTCTATCTGCAAGTTGGAGGTAATTTTGATCGCATACAACACCAAGATCGAATACCTCAAAATGGACCATCAAGTGAGTTCCATGTGGAGTTTCCAACTCCCATTCACATGTATTTTTCTGACGGTAAACTTCGGGATACAAAGGGCTCATAATTCTCCCTACCACATTGTTTAGCTTGCCACCGCACCCGCGATCTTTGTCAGTAGCAACATAATTCAAATCGAATGTCACCATTCGGTTGTTTTCTCCGCCATGATTATGTAAAAGTAGGCTTCTACCCGTTGAAAAAGCTGCAAAGAAACCTATGGCTTCCTTTGAGAATTTAACTAAAAGTGGACTCGTTGTTTTGTCTCCATCAAATATATCTAGATATACCTTTTCATTATCATAATCGGGAGAAATAAACATAAAGTAAAGAGCTACTGTGTGATGGTCAGGTGCAGTGATAAGCGTATAGCAATCTTTAGACTCTTCTGGATTTGGATATAAAGACTTAATCCTGCCTTGTGAATCGGTATAATTTCTTCCACAGAAACCGGATTTAACAAATTCTATTTCAAATCCTCTGTAACCTCTAAATGCAAAGGGCGCAGTTTTTAAATATATCGAAATTTCTCCGGTAACATATAAGTCAATTGATTTTTTATCTCCACAGAACGTCGTACTACTTGGAAAAGTCTGTTCATAAAAACTAGAAACATCAAAAAAGTAACTAACTTGTGGATTCAGAATAAATTCCTTTCCGATTGACATGTTGTAGGGGTAAGGATTATTTGTTATCAATAAATAATCCTTATCACATTTATTTATATCCGTAGAACCTAATTGCAAATCTAAATTCTTTATTGATAGACGTACTGTAGTATACCTTTCTGAGTTTAAACGATAAGAGCAATGCAAGTCACGTGAAATAAATTGAGAATCGTAACTTGGCGATTTTAAAGTTTGAACATTATTTGTAACTGTAAAAACACTTTGTCCACAAAGCAATTCTTTTGTTGACAATACAGCTTCAAAACCTGAACTAGCGATTTCACCATCTGTGGCAAGGCGAATAGACATGTATTCATAAGTTGAATGTATTTGTGGTGGCAACGTATGACCACAATAAGTACCTATGTTTATACTGTTCGGGTTTATTCCGTCCTTGAATTCAACGTAATCACAGTCACACTTACTGAATCCAAGAGCCGTCTGATTAACATTAAAGCAAGAAGATACGTGGAAAGAAATAAATTCAACATTAACGACATAATCTTGAGGTGCTTTTATGTACCATGTACAGTCTAAATAATTTTCATATACAAAACTGTTTCCTATAAGTGGTGATTTTAAGGTATGACTTGAAGTAGGGCTTAAATCTATTTGTCCCCCACATCCAGCAGATTCTGAGTAACTGAAAATAATTTCAACTTGAAATCCAGTATATGCAACGCTGCTGTCGGTTACAAATTGCAAGAGAACTTCATTACCGCGGCCCTTAATTGTTGTACTCGAGTTTACATGGCCACACATCAATGCAAGACGTTCATTGTTATCTATACTCAATCCATTATAAACAGCAATGTAATCATTATAGCAATCGGGGTTACTCTCTAGGTCGATGTAATCAAATCTCAATACTACTATTTTATTTACTGGAGCTTCTATAATCCAGGTACAATTTAGATCTCGTTCATATTTGTCAAATTTGATAACATGACTATTATTATTAACTTTACCACCACAAGTATAAATAGAGTAAGACAATTTAAATCCCTTTCTACTGCTATATCTATCAGTACTTAAAACCATTTGGACTTCGTCAACGTTTTTTAAGGGAGACGGAAGTTCGTTTCCACAGTATGCCTGGTAAACATAGTCATACTGACTGTGAGCTGCCAAAGTAACGTTGTCATATTCACATAATGGAAATGTACCTTCTATATCAAATGTTAAAAATTTCAATTCAATCCTATAACCCTTTCCAGTAAATCGATATTCGCATTTCAAGGAAGGCAGGTATCCGCTGTTATAGCCTGGACTATATAGTATTTGTTCCTTCTCGGTTGCTATATAAAGACCACCACAAATAGAAGACCACTGAGCTCTAAATCCATCCAGATTTATCTCAGAATCTGTGCGGAAGACCACTTTCATTTGATTGTAAGTCGAGTTGTACGCCGGTGGTAGTCGCCGGCCACAAACTTTTGCAACTTCAGTATACATGTCGTCCTTCCAATCATAAATAATTACAGCGTCTTTAGTGCAATTTGGTGTATCTTCAATTACGAAACGTTCAATAAACTGAAGAGACACTCTGTTACCAATTTCTGCTTTTATTTCCCAGATGCATTCTTGGTTTTTAATATAATTTTTTGGAAAGTTGGGCGATGAAAATTGGCGTTCATGTTTTGTTAGTATTCCTCCGCATTGATTTGAAGCGGTTTTTACATTTAATTTTATTTTAGTGCTATTCTTAGCACTTGAGTGATAATCAACAAACGTGTACCTATAAGTTGCAATTAAAGGATTTTGTGGAATTCTATCTTTACAGTAGTCACCAATTTTTGTTGACAACTGTCCAGAACCTTGGTTTATTTGTATAAATTCATTGGAGCAATCCAATTGAAATTCACCTTCTAATTTAATTTCAATCTTACTATTTGAAGGTGCGACAAGTACCCATCCGCAATCTATCGAGCCGCCATTGTTTCTTGTTAGGTTCAAAATATTTATCTTTTCTTCGCTTACGTAGATAACTCCGCCACATGGTTGTAACTTCCATTTAAGATGGAAATTCAACACTTTGTCCTTATTTCTAACCGCTCTCAGATCCAAGGCGTTTAAGGGATATCTATAAGTTACTTCTTTATCTTTTCCACAAATAGTTCGAATGATGGTGAGGTCTTTCATGATTTTAGATGATATAATTAAACGAGGCTCCGTAAATCTACAACTTTTACTAGTTGATGATACATTAACATTAGCTTGAATGACCATGGTATTATATTGAAAATCCGAGTTAACTTCAACATCTTCGTTATTGTAATGCCAAACACATTCGTAAGATCGTTGGAGATCAGGATCTAATAATTCTCCAGAGTTGCCACTTAAGTCACCTCCACACAAAGCTTCATCATTTGAAGTAAATTGAGCTTTGAATCGGTGAGTTTTTATTCCCGATGGCCTTAACCACACATAGATTCCTAAAGTACTTCCAGATGATTCAAAAACTGTATCCGTCGTAGAATAATTTTTATCAGGTATTTTTTCAATAACAGTTTGGAATTGCACATCGTTGTATATTCCTATGCGATGATTGTTTAAATCGAAGTCTAAAAGTTCTATCCGTACACGTCTCTTAGAATTAGGAAGTTTAATTTTCCATTGACAAAACCTCAATGTCGATAGTCTGGGGTAACCAGGCGTAGTTAGAAAACCTTCAGATGTCGTAACAGTTCCACCACATATGGGTCGCCAGGTACTAAACGTCAGCTTAAATCCCCTGTTATCAGAAATTTGATCCCAATCATTCGGCTTACCAATAGAAAATGCGATTGTAACTTGATTAGTAAATGATTCTATAGATGTTGAATATTCTTCTATGTCGTCGTTACAGTATTCTTTTAAAACAGTAACAGTATTGTTTACGGGAATAGAATTTTCGCTAATTGTTAGTTTTGTAGCACAAGGTTCCACAGAGTCAGGAAGATTTAAATCTTTTATTTGAAGTTTCAAACTAAATACCGAAGGCCCAATGATGTTCCATTTACAAATTGTGCCATACGGTAATATAGACATGTGTGGGTAACCTGGTGACGTCAAAGTACCTTCGCTGGCTACAATGGTACCACCGCAAACATCTATAGAAATATTAGCTTTAAATCCATTTCTGGGTTCTGATAATTGCGTTGAATACTTAATGAACATCAGATTGTTACTAGTTTTTATTGTACCAGGCTTCTCACCACAATATCTACCTTTTATTGGAGAAATTCTTGTAGACCCGTCACGAATCTCTACATATTCTGAACCACAAGAATCCGATTTTTCTAAGTCAAATCTTTCAATAAAATCGATACGCAAAATTTCACCCGGAGGACCAATGAATACCCAAACACACTCTGTATAAGACGGGGGCACAGAAGGATAATTAAGTGAAGATATGACTTCCCATGGGTGATCAAGGTCTAATGAAGATGTTACGCCACACACAAAATTTAATTCTTCAAAACGAATTTTAAAATTTTTAAAGTCCGGGAGGGAATCTCTTGAAACGTGTGTTACGGAACTTATAAATACGGCATTACTAGATGAAGTTATGTCATTCAATTTTTCATGTGCATAACCGCAATATCTGCCATCACCTAATAAAGGTGAATCTCTTGTTTCACCATTATGTATTAAAACATACGAAGAGCAATCGGAACTTGTAATATTGAAATTTTCAAACACAATTTTTATATTTCGCCCAGGTCGCACTTTCAGTTTCCATTCACATCGCATCATACTTGAAAATATATTTTGCATATCGAACCATGTCGGTTCTATTACTCCGGAATTTAAAACTTCACCTCCACACATTGATGCCACCTTTGCTGAAAAGCCTTTTCGTGCTACGGAAGCATCGGTTTTAAAAGAAACCTTGAGATAAGTGGATGCGTTAATTGGTACCTTTAGTGCTTCCTTTTCACAAATATTTTCTTTTATAGGAGTCCAATTGTCTAAGGAGTTAGAAGAAAATATGTTTATTTTATCTGCAAAACAGTTTTGTGTCTCTTCCAAAGATAAATCTTGAAATGATAATAGTAAGTGACGTCCGGGTGTTGATTTAAAAACCCAAATGCAGTATAAGTCACCGTCGTACGGTAGAGGATAATTAGGCGAGGTAAATGTGACACTGCGTCCTGGTGCTAATATTTCTGTATGATTAAATCCACAATTAGGCTTTTCACCGGTTACTATTCCTTCATCTTTATCAGCTTGCTCCCACTGCAAATGAAAAAGAGAACCGATATTTGACTCTTCCAAATGCAATTTAATGTACACCACACCTGAAGAAGTTTTGAGAGATTTAATTTGATTTGTGATTATTCCACATATCTCTTCTAGAAGTGGTGCGTCTTCATCGTAACCATCATAAAAGGCTAAGTAATTTAGACAAGTTGATCCCTGGTTATGAATTTCCAACTTGTCAATCCGTAAAGCGATAGTTGAAGGGTTTTTTATTGTTACTCGCCATGTATATTCAGCGCCACCTTTATATATATTAGGGTATAAAGGTGAGGTGATTTCACCTCTTGTCAATCCGAATATATTATTTCCATGCAAAAATCCGTAGTGAATTACGAACCCGCGTCCTGAGTCCTTACTGTCACTATGAAATTTGATGTAGAGTTTACTCGCAGATGTTGTGTTCGTCGGTAAAACGTTTCCACAGAAGACTCCTATTAGTCTGCCGCCACCATTATCTTCACGTACTTCTAAATAATCTTCGTTGCATCCTTCTGAGTATTCTAAGTTAAACTCTTCAAACGTAATGTATACTTTATTACCAGGTGATGTGCTTAAAATCCATTCGCAATCAGAGTCATGAGGATAAGATTGGGGAAAATTTGGCGAAGCAATAGTACCTTCCTCCGATGTTAATATTCCTCCACAAGCAGAAGTTAAAGTGGTATAGTGGGCTGAAAATATTCCCGAAATTTTACCAACGTAACTTCCAAGCTGTATAGTCATTGCACTACCATGACTCACGATCATCGGAGGGACTTTATTTCCACAGTATTCATCGATCAAAGGTGAATCCTCATCGTCACCATCTAATATTCTCAAAAATGATGCTGGACATGACCTACTTGTATTTGTAGCATAAATTGTATATTTGGGAATCGACATGTGCGTTATAGTTAGTTTAATTTTTAAACTGGGTGTAGGAGCTAGCAAAGTCCATGTACAAGTATCATTAGAATCTTGCAAGACATTATTATTAATTACACCGTCACGATCAGCTATGATGCGAGCACCACATATCATAATAAAGGATGCTTTGAAACCTTTAGCAGATCCATAATCATTTGTAAGAAATTGAAGGCTTAGTTGATTGCTTTTAGATTCAATTTCAGATATATTCGTCTTTGGGCAAATACGATAAGTGTAATTGGCGTCAAAAATATTACTTGTTTCATAAATATTAATCTTGTCCCCGCAAGAAGGGGAATCTTCATTATCTTCTGAATATAAGTCGAACTCTAGCATATTTAATCGTATTCGGTGGTTTTTAGGTACTATTATAGACCAAACACAATCTAAATTATCATCATAATTTTTTGGATAATTTTTTGAGTAAATTATACCGGTGTGGGCCATCATTTTACCACCGCAACCAGATTTAAATGAATCAAAATGCGAATTAAAGTATACATTCCTAAGAGAAGATTTTTTTATAAATCTTATTAAAAGAAAATTAGAACTTCCTTGGACTTGCACCAAATCTCGATGGCAAATTCTCGTTAGGAGAGGTGCATCGACACTTTGTCCATTGTATACCTCAATCGCATCCTCTGTGCAATTTTTACTATCGTACATGTATAAGTCTGTAAATGAAATTGTAGCACTTGAGCCTAGAGGAGTTTCTATTATCCATTCGCAGTTTATTTCATTTTCAGCAAGAGCCATTCTCTTATCCAGTGACAAGAAACCGAATCGTTTTTGCATAAGACCACCGCAACCATCTTTAACCCATTCCAGGCGGAAACCACTTCTAGTGAAATAACCGCCTGATTTAAATTTTACATTGAGAATATTACTTTGAACATTTATTTGTTTAGGTAATGTAGACCCACAAAGTTTTTCCGTTACAGACGTGCCATCCGTTTCGCTGATTTGTACAAAATCTGAATCACACGTTTCAGCACGTTTGCGAAATCCAAAAATTTCTAGGTTCCTCAATGCATAATTTCGGTTCGTTTTAAATATGTTAAAATGTGTAAACGTAACGTTAATTTTGTTTCCTCTTGGAACTGTAATTGTCCATAAACAATTGGCGTAATGAGGATAATTACTGGGAAAGCCAGGACTTTCAATAACGCCAAAATTACCGGTAATGTTACATTGACAAACAGTATTATAGTTTAGTAGAAAGCCTTTGCTACTAATAAAAAAATCAGATCGAAATTTGATATAAGCATAGTTACTAGAAGTTTCAATATTCCTCAAAGCATTAGACATTTCACAGTGTTTACCTAAACTTACGGCGCTTGTATCTCTACCATCGAATATCTCCACGTAGTCGTCCATACAATGCCGAGTCATCTCCAAACTTAATTCAGTAAAGGAAATGTGGATCCGAGATCCAGCACTTGTGACTATTCTATAAAAACATTCAGCATTTTCGTGGTAATTATCAGGATAATTAGGTGACGAAATAGATCCGTTCGCACTAGTGAGTGTTCCTCCGCAACCTGTTATCGTACCATCCCATTCGATTTTGAATCCGTGACCAGTTAAATAAAAGTCAGAATGAAAATGTAAATACAAACTATTCGCTGCCGATATAATACGTTTTGATTTGAATTTACCGCAGAATTTACCTATTAGTGGAGTATTTTCTGTCGCTCCATTTCTTATTTCTAAATAATCTCCAAGATCACACTTGTCGCGTATGGGACGTTCTAAGTCAAACTGGGATATGTTGAGTTTAATTTGCTGCCCAACAGGCACAGTGATTGTCCAAACGCAATCCCGATTAGGCTCATATACGTTGGGCCATCCGGGGGAGTATATGTAACCACGAGACTTTACTAAGAATGCCCCACAGTGAGATCTTTCGTCTACAAAGGAGTATGACAAAGCAAAACCACTTTCTCTTATGCTATTGTCCGATTCAAACTTTATCATGATTCTATTAGTAGAAGAGGTGAGAACGGGTGGTTTTGTATTACCACAAAAACGACCAAGTAAGTTACGCTGATTATCATCATCTATTTCGTATAATTCTACAAAGTCACTGGTACATGTTGGTCGTATTTGATTTTCTAGTCTGAATCTATCCCATGTAAGCTTAATATGCATACCTTCAGGAGCTATTATCATCCAAGTACAAGATTGTTCATTTTTATAAGTCGTTTCTCCATCCGATGGGTGACTTATTACCCCTGTAGTATCTCTATGAATTCCTCCACACTCCGTATCTATTGTTGTATAATTAGCGTAAAACCCGGTACCTGTTATACTCATATCGGACTTAAATCGTATGTACATATAATTAAATGTTGAAGTTTGAACTGGAGGTAAGAGTTCCGACCCACAAAATCTTCCAAGTAATGTTGAGTTGATGTCAGGTCCGTCTCTAATTTCAACATTATCGTATTGACAATTGGAGTAACTGTTATTTTCAATATTAAAGTCTTGGAATGTTAACTGTATTGCTTTCCCTGGTATAGTATTGATAATATATTCACAAACTTTATTTTCTGGATAACTGAAGGGATAACCCGGTGATTTTATAATACCACTATCTCCGTGTAATTGTTTGTGACAAACAGATTCATAAGTTATTTTGAAACCTTCGGAAGCCATTGTATGATCAGATTTAAATATAATGAATAACGTGTTAGATGACGAGGTATATGATTTCGGATGTAATGTACCACAAAATTTACCAACAAAGCGAGAATCACTAGATGGCCCATCATAAATCTTAATATAATCATACTTGCATCTAAATGAATTCTCCAAAGAAAAAGAAACAAAATTAATACGGATTTTTGTGTCTTCACTTGTTTTAATTTTGTATTCACATTTTAAGTTACTAATATATTTACCGTTGTAAGTAGGCGACGTTATCTCGCCTCTGTACTCGGTAAAATAACCACCACAGCCTGGTATACCTTCAACTGGGGCATAAGCGATTTGAAAACCGAAACCAGAGTTGTATGCATCAGAATGAAAATAAATTAAAAGCTCCGAACCAGCTGATTGCAAAGGAGCAGGTTGGGTTGAATTACAATATTTTTCTAAAAGAGGATCCCTAATGTGCCCGCCGTCGTATATGGCAATAAAGTCAAAACTGCAATTAACATGTGATTCAATGTCTAGCGCGAAAAAATGTAGTTGAATTCTTTTCCCAACCGCAGTAGTTAAATGCCAGTAACAATCTCTATTCGGTGGATATTTACCAGGAGACCCCGGTGAGCTGATATGTCCGTGAGTACTGGCATCGATTTCTCCTCCGCACACTGGGTTTACACTAGACCAATGTAAAGCAAAACCTTCCTTAGCAATACTTAGATCTGACCGAAACCAGAAATATAAAGTATTATGACTAGATATGATATTACCTCCTTTAGGGAATTGACTACCACAAAATCTTCCGATTAGCTGACTAGCTGAGCTTCTACCGTCGTGTATTTGTAAGAAGTCATAAAGACAGTCTGGGCTCGATTCTAAATTAAATTTACTAAATGTCACATTTATAACTTTTTCTGGTCTAGTGTGAATAACCCAGGCACATCGAGCATTATGATTATAGGTGGCATTAGTCAGGGGATATAATATGTTACCTTCTTCGTTATTCAATACACCACCACAAAGAGTTGCGTGTGATTCACACAAGTCTCCAGAATATAAAGCGGTACACTCACATCTGAAACCCGAAGACGTACTTTCGTCCAAGCGGCAGCTACCGCCATTTTGGCAAGGATTACTTTGACATAAATTTTCTGTATTTTCACAGTGTACACCGCTGAAACCCTTACGGCAAATGCAAGTATAGCCAGTTCTAAGTGAATGACAGTACCCATGGTCACCACACGGATTGTCTTCACATTGTAGAGTTACATTACCTGAGTTTGGAACGTAGCATCCATGAACACCGATACCATCTCCATACATTCCATTCGGACAGACGCAGTGTCCCGTCCTCCCAGTGAAATCAAGCCGGCTCTCAACACAACTCGCAGACGGGTGGCAACCACCGTTATTTACACTACAGGAGCCTCTCCAAGTGCAAGAAACGCCATCACCCTGGTATCCCGTTGGACAGGGACCACAAATTCTTGATCCGATGGTATTATGACAAGTGACGAAAGGAGTAATACTGCAGCCACCATTAGGCAAAGTGAGGCACTCGTCGATATCGTAGCAAACATATCCATTACCTTCAAAACCCGGTGGACAATTACCGCATCGAAACGAACCAGGAAGATTTACGCATTCAACTCTGGGATTTACAGAACACCGGGTACCTTGTTCACATTCATTTACATCTGTGAGGCAAGCAATTCCTGTCCCATTCGTTTTCCAACCTTGATCGCATATGCACTTGATGCCATCTCCAGACGTTACAGTTAAACAAATACCATGTCCACACATTTCGAAATCGCCGCCAGTGCAATCTTTAGCTTTCCTAGTACAATGCAGACCAAACCATCCTGTTTTGCAAACACAATCGTAAGATCCTGGTTTATTAATACAAATCGCATCATTCTGACAGCCCAAGTCTGTACCGGCGAAGTTGCGACATTCATTCACATCCTCATCACATTTTGGTCCCTCCCAATTTGATGGACAAAGACAATGGTATCCCGTGACTAGGTTTAAGCAAGTTCCACCGTGTCGACACGGATTTGACTTACAATTGTTAACTTTTCTACTCATCTGTGTCCTGAGTATTGAGACTCTGCTGTATAATCGACTAATTTTTCTTGAAAGTTCCGTCATATTGATTAGAACGTCGCTTGGAAATTGAGTATTTTGATTTTCTAATCTCTGCAATCGCTCAGATATGCTATTTACATCTTGAAGGTCATTCTCGAAGTCAGTACCGGGAGCCGGTTGATACTGTCCCGAAGCGGAAGTAGTATTAATATTAAGTATATTCAAGCCACCTAAGTATACTGATGACTTAGGTCCATTGCGACGTAAATATATGTTTTTGTTGAACGCTGGTTCTATAATGAGGTCACCATTGGATGTTTTTATTTTAGGTCTTTTTTGTTGAACTTCACACTTGATAAGCACATTGCAAAAAGTTATTATACACAGAAACTGTATCTCCGTCCACAACATGGTGGACACGCGGATCACTCCCAACTGTCCGGAGACTGTTGCCTCGGAATACTGACATTATTAGTAAATTCAACAATGGGGGCGTCATTAGTATTAAACGCCCCTATCTCGTGTTACAATCACATTTCATTAACCAGATGTTCTTGTTAACTTATCAGTTTTAGAATTACTCATACTCTAAGGGCGGGTACATACATGCTAGTAACCAGTATAATGGCACGTACCAGAAACTTCAATTCGTTAGCGCTAATTGGCATATAAGTAGGTAGCACGATATTTGATTTTGTTACAGCTAAGGGCATGTATTTTGAAGTAGAGTTCGAGGGTTCTATGAAGCTTGACTGGGATATATATCATCTCGTACGGTCTCATGAACTGGCATACATGTTACCCATTTCCTAGCGTGTGCATATGCATTGTGCATGCATTCTTTCTACTAGTCCATTACTGACATGTGTATAATTGCCCTAATATAGTTGTATTCTTGTATGACATAAAAAACGTATCTAACGTTATTAAAGCGAGGATACTAAAACAATATTCTTCACGAGTTCCTTAACCTAATCAAAGAGAAGAGTGTTGTTTTTAGGCGATTTTAAATTTTAGTTGTATTATAATCGCAGTTAATTGCAACGGTTATTATAATTCATAGAATGATAAAGAAAAATCTAAATAAATACGCCCCTTTATCGGTTTACATCCGACAGATGTCCCAATTCCTGCAGACTTTCCTAGTAATGTTTTATTTCGAGTGTTATCTGATACATTATGACACCTTTGACTAAACTATCGCACAACTGTTTAGTAGTGCTTTAATTCCTATGAGCTTATATGGAGGTGCGCACACTATTAGATTTTTAGTTGCCCAACTAAGGGCTTTGAAGGGGCTGCGAAGCAATCGACAATCGCACAACTGTTGTGCGATAGTTTAGTCAAAGGTGTGCGCCCTTTCTTAGTTAGCATTCTAATACATAACTAGTAAGTTTGAATTCCACCAATAGATAAGTATAATAATACAATATAATAATAATAATAATTTCCAATCAATAACATTTTCCGTTCTCTTGTATTTTGTATAACATAACTGCAAAAATATTTTTTTGTAGTTAATTAACTGCATTTGATAAATAACATTAACTATACAATCTCCACTGTAGATTGTTACATCACAAACAACAACAAAGCTAAGATTACATTTGGATTATTAAATGTACACTTGGTTTAAATTTGCTTCAAGCTAACAAGCAAGCTAACGTGTAACATGAGTGAACGAGTCACGGTTTGTAAGTTAGTATATTCGTTCATTCAGTCATTCATTTTTTAAAGATCTCTCCAGTCTCCAGTATTGGATAGAGTTTAAATTACTCTTGCATTTTCATCTTACCGAAATAATTGTTCTTAATTCTTATAATATACCATAACTAGGTACTTATCATTAACTAGCTGTTCCCGTGCGGCTTCATCCGCATGAAATTATGAAAATTTAAATTTATTGATTACATTTATCAAATTATCAATTACAAATGTCAAAATGACATGACATGATGACGAAGCATTGCAATCTTACTTCCTGGATGTTAGCAGCCTGTAGCTTATGGTCCCTTACCCACATTAGGTTTTTTATCCTAATGATTTACCCCGTAAGTTTAATAGCTTGAAAATGTATAGCCTAAAGCGTGATGTAAGTGAAGGGCATTTTATTAAAGAAAGAATTATTCAAAAATATGCTGTGAT
>LD688932.1:2508280-2531826 GCA_003118335.3 Papilio memnon | reverse complement strand
TTTAATTCCACGCGGACGGAGTCGCGGGCGAAAGCTAGTACTTTATAAATTTCATTTAAGTTCATAGTTCATTTAAATTTTCAAAACGTTATTAAAATGTAAATGAACCATAAAGTACGTTTTTATTATACTAGCTTTTATGATGTACCATTTACTTAGAGTTCAGTTAGAGAAAAGTTAAACATTTAAATATATAACAAAATTGGAGTGTCTGTTTGTAATATCAAAAGAAAAAATCCAGATTTCGGAAAGATCAAGTATTTGCGTTGCTGATAATGTAGATCGCATTAAAAAATTTGTTGCCTGTCTGTCGGTCTGTCTGTCTGTTTGTCCGCAAGCCGCGTTTGTTCCGGGCAATCTCCAAAACGGCTGGGCCGATTTCGACCGGACTTTCACTGAAGGGTAGCTGACATAGATGGGCATATTATAGGCTACTTTTTTATCTTAATATTTCGTGGACGAAGTCGCGTACAACAGCCAGTTTATAAATAAAACTTTACAGGTTACGAATAAATGTGAATGATATGATCTGAAGTTAAAATATTTCCGAACGACTCCTACGTAAATTATCTTTGTTAATTTAATAACAATAATAATTTTAAATACTCCAAGGCGTATTCTTTCACACATTCATACATTTTTCGACCTCTACGTTTGGAAGCATAGGACAGGGTCATAGAAATATCTATGTAATTATTAATTACTAGCTGTTCGCGTGCATCTTTATCCGCATAACATTATAAAAACTTTATTTCATTGTTTACATTTGTTAAGTTATCAATTGCAAATGTCAAAATGACATGACATGATGACAAACCATGCCAATCTTGCTTCCTTGATGTTGGCAGCAACTTATGGTCTCTTTCCCATATTAGGGTTTTTATCCAAAATATTTACCTCCTAAGTTTAATAGCGTGAAAATGTATAGCCTAAAGCGTGACGTAAGTGTAGGACTTTTTGTTAAAGAAACAATTATTTAAAAATATGCTGTAATTGCTGACATCTTACGCCACAAAGAAGTGTGTGTTTACGCTTTATTATATTAGTAGAGATTTTTTTTTAATTCTTCATGCTTCACTTTTTTATTCACTTATTATTTTTTACATACATTTTTTTACCCTTTTCGGTTATGCCTACAAGGTTGTAACCGTCATGGGACCTTATGTGTGTGGCCTGCATTAGTAATGTTATGGAATGGTCAAATTCTAGTTTGTCATGATATCTGGATTACAAATGTTATGAAGTAATGTTTTCTACAGTTTAATGTTAACTTTGAAACTTTTTAAGGTATTATGAGTATGCTAACAGCATTTTCAAGGAATGTTCGTGTTTGCCATCATTTAGAGCAGTATTTTTAGAGATTTCAACTGACACGTAAAGCAGATTTAGAGCCTGCACTTGATAAATGATGTGCTTCCGAACGCATTACAAGTGAGTTATAGGCGCTGTGAACAAATTTTGTTCTAAAGAATTGATCTCGGATCGGAATTATCAGATTGGTACTAAAAACTATATAAGTCTTTAAAACCTGTGTTCCAAAGTACTGGGTCATAAAACTGTGCGGTTTTGATTTCCAGATTACTTCATATTATAATTTTACTCCTGTCGAAATATAATAGCAAAACAACTTGTATACAGATTCACAACCAATTAAAAAATATTATTCTCCGTTAATATTTTTAAATGACCAACATTGTTAGTCGTCGTTTTTTTAATATTTATTTATTGAAAATTATACAAAAAACACAATTTAAATATATAAGCAAACATAGCCCCGCAAAACCATATAATTGGTTTGTCCGCGTTGTTCCTATTGTTCCTATAGTGTTTAATAATTGTACGTTTTATAGTGAAGTGAACGGTGTATTTTGTGGGTATTATCTTGGCTGTGTCATCTTAGGGTACCAAGTTAGAAGGGTTCACTGCTCAAGAGGGTGATAACTGATAACTACCTATTTCAGTTTAATGCAACGGTTAAAGGTCGAATGTGAGTATTATGTTAGGACACTTTGTTATATTAAAACCCAAAAACGTCATCAAGTGTATTAGAAAGTAGGTCCAAGAACAAAAAAACGAATTACTATCAGTTTATGCTTGTACGTTTAATATTACAAAATTTGAAGTGTTTTTTATATTAAAGGCCTTGAAAAAGTTTTTCCTTTTTACACTGCATAAAAATGCCTTTTACGAACGCTAAACAATAGCGCCAAGTACGAGAAAAGGCCTTTTGTTTACTACAAAAGCTAGAAACTTATGGCCTAAAAGCGAAGCTCGTCAAACAAGCTCTGCCCTGTATTATTAAAAAATCTCATATGGTTGGAAAAATAAATAGGTCATAATTACTTAGTACCAAGATGTCGCCCGTAAGTCGACAATTGACCATAGTTCCTACTAATAAGATAGTCAGAATTATGTATTTAAAGAAGGTTACAAAGGGAAAGTAGATTTGATTATGGAGGAAACGCAAAGGAAGAGCAAGTATCCTCTTTATGTGCGTTTCTTCCTCCGTCAATTAAGGGAGGCAACGCATTTGCAATTGCGAATGTCTGTGGGCAGCGGTCGCTGCGCCTTTACTACGAATTTAGGTGGCCGCTCGCTCATTTGCCACTTTATAATATAAAAAACCTTATTATGAAGGTTCAACATAAATACACGTGAATGATATTTCCTTCACTAGTTAATTTTGAGGGAATATTACTTTTTTTAAAAAAAGGAAAGGAATTGTTTGGAAGGTAAATAAATGTTGTAGAAACAAACAGAATCCAAACGATTAGGTTTATGTAAAACATTTCCAACACAGCGCTGTTAACCGCAGTACGTCTATAACATTTAGTGGAAATTACAAGTTTATGGAATGGTGCTGCATTTTAAGCTTCCTTAATGGTCTTTAATGAGATCGTTGAAGAGATTTATCTGATACCAAATTTCTATTAGTTAAGTTCGTTGAACTTGAGACTAAGTGCTAAATCAATATAAAATAACAATAGAGGATTTGGTTGATAAAAGTAGACAATAAAGGCGACTGCCAATTTTCTTGATTAATGTTTACGTAGGTTAGAAAATGGAATGTTAACAAAAGCAGATGTAACTGAGAACAGTAGTTGAAAAAATAATCTTTACTATATATTTTTATCGGTTTTATTTATATATTGATTTCCGCTCTTTTGCCGCATATACTGGTAGTGCTTGGCAGGTGTAATGAACGAAAATGTTCATATGTAGTTAGTACCATATTAATTAATTAAAAATCGTCGAAATACACAAAAATAGTGTCTGTATATTAACTCATTAAATATATTAGCTTTAACTATTATAAGATAACAGAGACAGACAATTTTATTTGATTATCTATACTAATATTATAAAGAGGAATGATTTGTATGTTTGTATTTTTGTATGTATTGAAATAACTCAAAAACTACTGGGCCGATTTCAAAAATTCTTTCACCGTTAGAAAGCTAAGTTATCGTTGAGTAAACGCTGTTTTTATCAATTTTTAATTTCACGCGGACGAAGTCACGAGCAGTGGTTATCATTTAATAACTTGCATCTGGCGTGGATTTCTAGCCGTATATGAAAGCGGATTACATAGGAGGGATGGTAAAGCCTGCGTCCATCACGTTAAGCTTAAGATCTCCGAGTGGGTGTAGGTTACCTCAGTTGAAATGAGGCTATTCTATGCTTTTTAGATAATTAGAAAGTCTCAGCGTTATTAAAATTTGCGGTCTTTAAATCTCCTTTTAACAAACACATTATTACTGAAATAGGTAATAAAACGAGTTCTTTTATTTTATACAAAAACGATTAAGTAATAGGAGTTAATTACTCATAGCAGTTGTATAAAACTTGACGTCGACGAAGTAAATGTGGTGTTCGTAATTGCGGCTTGTATTTTACAGCACGTGATTTAGAATAATTGACTTTAGCTGAGAATTGAAAACTAGGGCATGCCACGATACATTTAGCTTGCAAAGCTACTGTGGAATTTCACTGCTGTAACATTCGAACAGTGGAACTCAACTATCGACAGTAAAAGTATACCATTCTATTTAGGGTCTGTCCCACCACTGGCTGATAGAGGCTCAGATAGCTTAAAAATGACGTCACTGTCAGATAAGGGAACAAAGTCAGTTCAGTTTAGGTGGAATCGTGGTCAAGCGCTGGTTTAATATTGTTAAAAAAAAAACAAAATCCGACATTTCTATCACATATCACATATTTTACACGTTGGATTGTTATCAGACAATTTACCATTTGGTGGGACAGGCTCGTGTCCCAGTGTAACTATCTAAGCTATATCTATCCAAGAGCGTCCTACAATTGTGATTAAAGTTGTTCTAGATAAAGTTTCCTTTTGATAGAAATGGATAAGAAACTATTCTTAGTATACAAAGTGCAGCCACAAATCGGATCAAGGAGAACGGAAATAGCAATCTTTGATGTATGCGCTATCGAGAGGGATGTTCAGCTTGAACTATTTCTAGGGTTGTATAAAATTCAATTACGTTTATCTGTGAACATAATTCTAATGATCAAATAAATCATGTCTATTTTAAAATGTTATCAACAGATGGCGCTATTCCTGAAAATCAAAATCATAACTTTCATGGAATGTTTTGTATTTTAATACCTGACTGTCTTACATTTCGTATAACATTATTAGGCTGTGTAATTGTTGTCATTCGAACACCAATCTGTATTCATTATTGTTGTTAATAACAGACAGCTGCGTGTTAATTAATCCATCAATATCGTAGCAGCATATATTCGTAAATTAGATAATGCGCTGTCAAATACCCATTGTATAAGAGAAATAATTTAATAAACATAACAAGAACATAGTTTAAAAACATTTATAGAAATCAAGTTTACAAAGTTAAAAATAACTTTATTAATAAAAGCATCTTCATAAAGTTGAAATAGTTTCCATTTTCATTATTGAAATATCTCGGTCGCTGAAACTGTAATAAAACAGTAATATCTTATTATAAAACTGGCAGACTTAGATTAATATTCCGTCGTTTTATAGTTGGTAAGAAAACATTGCCCCCAGACATTAGATCCAGTGTCTGTCGGACAGAATATTGCCATAATAAATCTTGAAAAGATACCGCTTTGGAGAAAACATGAATATATTGTGGATGTTTTCATATATTCCACGAGAATCTCGGTTTAATAGAATCGTTGTCTCCAGATGTTAAATTTTAAGACATTGTTCAACGATTACTAACTAGCTTTCTCCCGCGACTCCGTCCTGGAATGGCGTGGAATTAAAACGACAAAAGTAATTAGCCTATGTGTTCTTCAAGAGTTCTAGACTATCCTCTAGATATATGTCAAATTAAATCAAGATCCGTTCAGCCGTTTAGGCTAAATATAAACAGCTCAGAGTTATTTAATGGTACCTAAAGAGTAATTTAGTACTCGTTTGTGAATGAAAAACCTACAAAAAATAGGCTTAAGTGACTATCAAAGGACTCTGTGTGGAAGGTAGACATTAGAACTGACGAATTTGTATGATGTAACAATAGGAATTGTGGTTTCCATAGATGTTAGTAAATTGTAGACAGGGTACGAAGTACGGCAATAATTCACAAAGCAGTTTTGCTCCCATTACTGCGTGAGGCGGACTTACGCATAATTTGGGCTTCCACCTGATCCATCCTTCAATTTAACAAGCAGGTAATTGTTAAGGGTACTTGACACGGTATGTTATTACCCCTATTTACATTGATGTTGAATATCTTTATAAAAGGCAAGAAATATTCAGGCTAATTTTTGAGAAATTCCTTGGTTTGGATTTCGCCGAAACGGTTAAGTGGCAAAGCAAAATTTTCATAATTATTTAGATTTTCCTACGAAATTTCTAACGTATATTCGATATTTATTATTTCAAAACATACACATACTGTCATTAATCTGAAATCTGCTTGATTGAGCAACATGATTATTTGCACAGATATTAAAACAAAATGGTTAGCAAATTATGATATCGATGCATTAAAATTGATTCGCTACGTGGTAACCGCGGACACGGTTTCATATGAGTTTAATTGCGCTTTTCACCGCAATGTGCGTTTATCGTGCAACTGCATTATAACTATTGTACAAAACAATTGACCAGCCTTTTGGTTCAATTAATTATCGAACTAATTATATCAGGAGGTCTAGCACGAAAAATTTCTGCTTCTAAAATAATTAACAATATTACATGTTTGGTATTATTTTTCTGAAAATAAAAACAATTTGTTGAAGAGGTAAAAAGGTATAAAGTAAATTCATGCAGCTGGTACTTAAAGACACTTTGTACGCGAAACCCGGGGGCCGGTAAACGCACTTCATAAGTAGAGTGGAAGTTTGAAATAAAACGTTTTCTTTGTTTGTTTAAACGACTTTTATAACACGAATTACAACGAATTTTGTATTCGTCGTGTCTTCATCCTGAACACAATTTCTCTAATTTTAAAAGAATATTTAAAACTTTTTTTTTCCTGTCAATTAAAACCATACGGTTTAACTTTACTGTTCAGTTAGAACTGTCCTTTAGAATTGAACGTCTATCTCAGGCTTAATACATCTATAGATATGCATAGATGACAGTATGTAAACTATGGTACTTGCTAAATTCAAGTGTAACTGCAGCAGTAATATAAATTATTTGCAAGTGTATTTGATACTGCAGTGTGGCGGAATGGCTTTGTGGATGATGCTTGTTACGGTAGTCATAAATTTCGATATATTGCACATAGTCAATGACAATTATTACGTTGAAATCCCATTAGAAGACTAGTGGAATACTCTTAGGTCACTTCTATTGTTGGTTTAATTTATCTTTACTTCTATCTATATATACTTCTATACTAATGTTATAAAGAGGAAATATTTGTATTTTAGTATGTATTGAAGTAACTCTAAAACTAATGGGCTGATTTCAAAAATTCTTGCGCCAATATATAGCTATCAGTGATTTTTAAATCACACGCGCACGAAATCGCGAGCAACAGCTAGTATTTGTATAATTAATTAAAACTGGTTTGTTATATTAAGTATTAGAGTATACAGTAACCTTTAGTTTTGTCATAAACTCGTCTAAAAATATATATTTGCTATTTATATAGGAAAAGTTTTATTTGCAAATAACTTATAGGCAAGTTATGGACAGTGCAAACGATACCGGTGTAGACTAGCAAACGGCACATTTTATTCCGAACACGAACCCCATTCCCCAATTTACAATTTTCCAATTCGAACGTTGGCACTTTCACATATAACAACACGTTTCGCGTATACCGCTTTACAAAGTACAAATTGAATAATACACTATATTTTTAGGAAATATCCGAAAATTCTGAACACCGTAACTTTGGAAGCATCATTAATTCGATCTTAAATGTCTAAATCATCGTTACTTGTGTATAAAATAGCAAAACATATACGAGTACACCGTTTCTGTAGTTGGTAGTAATAGTTTTAAACGTTGTCTTTCGGTCCGCATATGACAAACGTCAACTGATCACTCAACGCTAATTGCTTCCATCTCCATTTAAAGCGGCCTTTATTGAAAAAAAAACAGTTTTTAAAAAAATGGCAAACGAGTAAGCGGCGATATATCGAAACGAGCACAGACTATAGACATTCGCATATAGACAGACAAGCATCTGCATTTAATCTGCGTTGCCCGCCCTTAATTGGCGGAGGAGAAACGCACATAAAGAGGATATTTTAGATCCACTCTGTTATGTTTCAACTCTATTTTGAAATACCAATGCCACCGTCAATAGTTGGGCTTTTTATGGGCCGTCTTTTTATGGGCTTTATGTAAATGCCAGTAAAAAAAAGATGGCCAAAAATATAAAGATTTAAGTTCGTCACACTTTGAACAGATTAAACTATAATGCTTTGTGTGCTTCCAAATAATCACACTGAAACTAAATATAGCAAGGCTGATTAATTGATTTAACAACACGAGGTCTTAGCATTGAAGCTGTCATCGGATGCTCGCATATTTAGTAAGATTATAATTAACGGAGGCGTACATTTAGCGTTTAGTCACGTATATTATTAAGGACAAGCCACCTACAAATTTCGTGATCTCATCTTGACAGAACATTCAATTAAGCTTCCCTAAATGTGCCATCTGTTACAAAGGGGATATTAATTACTTTTCTAATGTGTCTACATTGTGTGATAATGACCTACTGCCGACCTTAACTATGAACGACATATTTCAGTGACTAATAGATATTCTTGTATACAGATTATGGAGACACTTTGGAGTTCTTTTTTTCTGCTTTTATTACACCTATTATAATCCTAGTGTATTGCAACACTGTTATCTACTGTCATACCAGCATGCCAGTCCTGTCCGGCCAACCAAATATAAAGGCTACTAAATAAAGATATCGATTGTTCCGTGGTGACGACTAGAAATGTACTGAGCGACTGAGCTCCTTAGCGACTGAGCACGACTACGACTGACGACTGCCAGACTGCCAGAATGAGCTGCGCCACTGGTTGCAAGTGTTTTATATAAAACTACCCCCCCACTTTTCCTTCCGTTTCCTACTATTTACTAACAGTACAATTATTGCTTTGCAATAGTAAAGTTTATTGTAATGATTACTTTTTCATATTATATCTTTTCAATAGTTTCTGTATCAGTACAAAATAACAGTAATTGTTTATTTCAACGTACATGACTCCATTTCCATATAAAAAACGATATCTACTATACTGAAAACCCTTTCGGTGTCGAACGTGTATTTGTACATTCGAACGGGCCATTGAACAAAGAAGATTATTTTTATTGCACTGTGAAATATGCAATGGACCGAAAACGTTCGGAATTGAGAGTAAAATCGATACGGTTTGTATTTTATACATCTAAATATACAATAGACCAGCGAATGGAGTTAAAATGTTTGATTTTGATTACGAAAAAAAAAATTGAAATTATTTGCATACGAAAAGGTGGAAAAATACTTTTATATTATTTTCTGAATATTAGAAGAATTTTAAAATTTATTACATTATTACGCTAGGATACGGTTTACTAAATAATCGAATGACGAACTCATTCCGTAGTAACTCATAGGATAGGATTTCTTTTAATTAGACACATGATAAAAAACAATTCCAAATCTCCTCGATTTACGTAACTATCAGAACACAAGTAGCTACAGGATAAAACATAAGCGAATGCAAATATATTTTGCATTATTTCATCTTTTCTTATTTCACATTCAAAAACTTTTACATTAAAAAGTATAAAACAAGCCCATACTTGTATAACACAATTAACAATATTTAATGCAACGCATTCGTTGTTTGAAAAACTCATCTGTTTTTATAAGCACTTAAAGGCAAATAAAGAGAAAGTTTTCTTATTTACATTCAGAAACAAAGGAAATTTCCTCTAAGATTCAAATCTTGGCCATTAGTACGTTGAGTTAGCATTTATTTTAATATCACACGACAGCTGTAGCAGTTAAAAAATCTTTTGCAAAATATAAAAGAAACTTTTTATCTTGCCCCGCTTTTTATCTGCAGTTTCAATACACCGACGGCGAGACAGAATGTATTTAAAATTTGTGAAGCGAAAACATTACTAAGCATTTCAAAGAAACTGTTTGAATTACAACATTATAGAAAATTGTTCTATGGAGAAAATTATGTTATTTTTATTTTAAAGTTGCGACGTGACCCAGTCGATGAGCAGTGTCATAGATTTGCAGATGCGTTGCTTTTAATTACCAGAGGATGGGACGAACAGAAAGAGGACATATCACCTACATACCACTTCACCCTCCTATCATTTCCTTGTACGAAAAGGGTGAAAAGCAAGAGTTTTAAAGCTAAGCCAATGACATACACACTGTCTTCTGTGTGGTATTGCAACAAACCACCTGGCCTGAATATGTTAAAGCGGGTGCTAACACTGTTAAAACTGTAGAGTTAGTCTTAACAATTCTACGAGTACTTCCTTCTATTCTTTGAACAAAATAGAGAGATAAAACGTGTATTATATTGAAACTAGCTGAATCATAAAGTGCACGACACTTCCTTGACAGTGACTATTTCTGTAAGATTAATTTGAATAATATCTTGGGTCTTCGTATCCGAGTCGACAGTCTACAAAAGCAGATCGTGGCCATTACAAAGCGCTTATCGTACAAAGGACCCGCGCTACGTTCACGTGCTCGTCAAAGGAAATTAATTTCATAAACTAATAGACTCCACATTGCATTCGGGTAAGTTCTACGTAACTATTTTTAATCCTGTATTGGAAGTTAATTATTACAAAACTTCAATTACCTAGTCGAATAATATTTTTTTTTACTTTCGTTATTCACACAGTACACGTAATCACATATTTAAATTGTCTTTAAATCCACAGTAATATCAAAACTTATAAGAAAGATAGAATTGTTGTAGAGAATATCAACAATGTTGAAAGGTAAACGTCCGGTATGCTTTGTTTAAATGTAATGTTCGTGTGCACTCACTGTTTGCATTTAATTACAATTTCCAACATTCCCAGTTAGTCCAGACTTATCACACTCGACTTACGTATTCCCAGCAACTTTCTCTTACATTTTGCGACAAAGGCTAAACCGTGAGTTCCCACTGTCGAAACTTGCACATCAACATTCTCTCGTTCCTCTCATTCTGTTTCAAGAAATAAAGATAAGAACATGTAAGCTCAAGGAAAGTTTGTTCAAAATAAGTCGTCCATCCTCTTATCGCGACATTTTAAACCGTAGTTATTTATAACACTCATATAACGAAAGTTCCAAGCATTCTATAAATCAGTATCAAACTTTTAAAATACAACTTTAAATGAAAATTGGAGTTCCACTTTTCAATAAATACATTTTTTAAGTAATATAATAATGCATTTTTCCCCCTACTATATATTTCAATGTAAATGGGTATCAATATTAAATTAAACTAAAAAAATAACAATCAATTTCTTTATGTTAACGTCAAAGTAAATTTTCTAAATCAACACGTCCGGTTCAACGAACTTGTAACATTAAAATGAAAACATTTTTCGTCGTTCAATTGTCCGCTCAAACGCGACACATACACGATAACAGCGAGGGTCCGTAAACAACAAATATTATTATTTTCGCCCAAAATAATAGTCATTAGGCACGCGCATTTGAAACGATAATTAGATTCGTTAAATATAACGCTAACCCATGTAACGGGAACGCACGCGAATACGGTATTAATTGTACGTTTGTTATGTTAAAAACGGTTCTACTATTATACAATAGCTTCGAGTTTGGATTAAATTTGACTAAAATATTCTTAGTTTTTAATTACAGTAAGGTTATTTTCTTAAGTTAATTCAATTGTTTGATGTTGGTTATTAAAGAGTTAATCGAATTCTTTTGTTATTCCCACTCTTGTCGCCGTGGTAACGTCATTCCGAAATTCATATATCGTACGACCGTTTTACATGTTAAAACTATCATTAATAATTATTCAAAAACAGAAATGTATAATGTATTGATCATAATTACATATGAATGGTAAAACATTGTTTAATTTTAGATCGACTGGACAATGAATACTTAATTGAGCGCTAAACATTAATTGACCGCGGTACAGTCGCCCAAATCAAATTAAAATTGCGAGTCAAGAGTAATGAAGCGATTGTGATCGTGTATACGATAACAGCAATAAATATTCCATTTATATTGATATACGGGCGACAGCCCGCAAACTTCGTTAGCGTGGAATTTAAAAAAAATGGTCGCCTATAACATTCACCCGTGCTAGTACTTTTACCAGCTACCTTCCAGTCAAAGTCCAGTTCAAATCAGTCCACCCGTTCCAGAGATAGCGAACCGGTCGCCATATTGACAGCGCGGAATTTTAAAAAAAAGTAGCCTATAATATGCCCGTCTATGTCAGCCACCCTCCAGTGAAAGTCCGGTCAAAATCGGCCCAGCCGTTTCGAAGATTACCCGGAACAAACGCGGCTTGCGGACAGACAGGCAGACAGACAAAAAAAAATTAAATGCGATTTTGGTTACCAGCAACGGAAATACACTATCTTCCCGAAATCTGGAATTTTAGATTTTAGAATAGATATAGATGTAACTAGATTGACACAGTGACTAGACATAGGATTTAGCCTGCGACAGTGAAAGTCTCCTCTTGTTTCTACATACATCGACCTCTTGTTACCTAAGGGAGTATTCCCTTGATCACAATATGGATCATAATATGGACTAATAAAATATGGACAAAACAATTTTTTGTACTAGTTTTTCGGCAGTGCAAGTGGCTTTGAATTTAGGTTATAATATAATATAAAAAATTATCAACAAGATGTATAATTTCTACACTTTCAGTTTAATGAAAAGTTCTGTTTTTAATTTCAATTGGACTGTTTTTCCTTCGACTGGGAAATATTATTTTATTCACTTCTCCGTCTTTGAATGTCTTACAATTGCGTTTTGTGGTTTACTTTATTATTAAATGAAATGAAACAACGAAATTGTGTAGCGTTATTCTGTTTAATTTTGTCTTAATTAATATTTAACTGTGTTGTAAGAATTTACATCAGAAATTATATTTGATGTCTATTTTAACAACTTAATTTTGGTTAAGATTCTTAATAGATTTAGGAATTAGAATCTAAATTCGTTATGTAGAAATTAAAATGAATTTAAAAGCGTCATATGAAAACTGTAATCTGCTTTTTTATATTTATAGGCTTTGTTAAAGAAATCATGAAATTAGTTAAGCAAAAAAATAAGTAATAAACTCGAATTTCGGGGCGATTT
This sequence comes from Papilio memnon, assembly GCA_003118335.3. Classification (NCBI taxonomy): domain Eukaryota; kingdom Metazoa; phylum Arthropoda; class Insecta; order Lepidoptera; family Papilionidae; genus Papilio; species Papilio memnon. Next base: position 2,519,023 of record LD688932.1, on the reverse strand, counting down.
TAGCCTAAAGTTAGAGTCTAGAACAATAAAACTAAAGGAATTTTATAGCGACTTCATAAAACATTTTTAATTAACGAATTAATTAAAGGGTAACAAAATATGTTTATTTCGTCGTACAATTTGTATTTCATAGTGTTCGCTTTATGGCCGATGCCTACAAGTAACAGTTCTACGATGATGGAATATTAATACGGAAATGAATGCGCAATCAAGCGCGAAGCGAAAATTTGTCGCAATACAAGCTCTGGAATTAAATTTGGTTTGTATCCATGATTCGGTCGTGGATGTTGATTCTCGTATTATGGATATTTCACGAATAATATGTGAATTATATTGTCTATTCACATTATTTTTAGTTTCGGTACCATTAAAGCATTTGTATAAAATAATATAAGACATCCCTGCAATTCTCATCCTAAAAAAAGAAATAACGGTATGTGTCAATGCAAGTGGCGGTTGTCAAGATTTAAGATCAGGTCAAGGCAATGCATTTACAAGTACTTAATAAGAAAAGAACGTTAAAGAGTAAGCATTATTCAACTTTGTTTATAAAATATGATATGATTATGTTTTGGGTTTTTCAAACCGAAGTGTGATATAATTTCTACAGTTTCGAACTGTCACTAATTAAAAGCATAACTGAGTAATTAAATTAAATATTTACTGAGTAATTAAATTAGTAATTAAATTAAATATTTAATTACAATATTAAAAAACAATATTAAAAATTATATAAAGTTTTAACGTTCACATTCCACTATTTAAAATTTCTCTCATGTTAAACTTAAGCTTAGTATGCGGCAAATTTTGAAGACGAATTTAACTAAAGTGGAGTTTTAAAGAACATGCGAAAAACACTTTTAAAATAAAACACGTTGAACTTGTATTCTCATGACTTTATTATTTAATTACCATGCGTTGCTTAAACAGTTTTTTAATGGTTGAGAAATTAAAAAAGTTACCTATATATTTATACTAGCTTTCGCCCGCGACTCCGTCCACGTGGAATTAAAAAGACCAAAAGTGAGTATGGTTATATGTTCTTCCAGACTATCCTCTACATCTATAGCTAATTTCATGGAGATGCGATCTGCAGTTTAGGCTACAAACATCCATCCATCCATTCAAAATTTGCATCTATAATATTAGTAAGATTTTGTGACAACTCAAGTAAGGAATGATATATTATAGAATGCGAACTTAGAACTCGAGATTTTGCTGTGCTAATCCTACACAGAGGGTATAGAAAATGGTGATAATATTTCTTTACTTATTTCTTCTTTACACTTCAACTTTAATATGTTTTATGACTCTGCAAAGGAAGAAGTTTTGTTGTTTGTCACTTTCAGTCAAAGAAGGCAATGTTATAAAACTTGCTGCGAAGAAAGAAATTAAATATGGCGTTATTGCAATTTTTTATTAAATCTCCAAGACGATGCAACATAGAAAAGCAATAAAGCAGCGTTCCTTTAAAATGTGACTTTAGATGTATGACTCTATACATGTTTGGTAAATACTAAAACAATTTCTTGCTCTGAGACTGGCAACATTCTAAAAAAAGGCTTTGTAAAAATACTCAAACAAAATTTTAAAATTAGAACGGCGCTAACTAAAAAAAAACATGAATATTAAAGTGGAAAATCGCTGGACTGGTTGTAAGTTCCATTCAGACAACAAACGCTTTTCACTAACAGCGCATTGCGAACGTGTTTTAATCAAAGCTGCAATATAACCTTGCTGGCTTGTTTTAATTTTAAAAATGTATTTATTTTAGATTTTAGTTTATAACAAACAATGTTTTTTTGTTGATCGATTTTTTTCCCTTAGTTCATGGGATGTAAAGTTTCTTGCGAATTAGTCGATTATTAATAAATATATTATAATAGAATAGCAGATAGAACTAAAGTTTCTTTATTACATTTGTACAATTACATGAACGAAAAGATTCTCTCAATATAAATATAGCAATTATAAATTGTGTTTTAAAGTTATGTTAACAGATAATCTGTTTTCATTCTTTTCAAGGATTTTTATTCTCATATTTTCTAAGCTAAAGTTACAAGAATAAGGTTTTGTAATTAACTATCGTATCATTTTCTGCTCAAGAAGGCTCGGTAATGAAAATGTCTGCTGAAGGAAATTAAATGTGAACTATATTGCAATTTTGATTAAAACTGGACGACGCACCGCAATAGACTTTATTCCTTCGAACTCTTTTGTTAGAAAAATAGTTTCCATCGTATATTTTTATACGAATATTCAATAAATCCAGACATCTCTATTACTACAATCGTTTAAAAAATTTAGCACACTTTCGACTTTTATAAAAACAAATCTAATAAAATATTCAATAACAGTTATCGTTTTTTTTTTGTCTGACAAATGGTTAATATTTTTGCCTAATTGTATGATTTTATGAATGAACTATCTTTTGTCAGTGATTCCGTCCGCGTGGAATTAAAAAAAAGGCAAGTAGTCTATTTGTTCTTCCTGACTATGTTCTACATCTGTGTTAATTTTCATCAAGATTAGTTCAGCAGTTTAGGCTACAAACCAACAAACATCCATCTAAACTTTCGCATTTATAATCTTAGTAAGATTAATCTAAGGAATCTAATCTATAAATGTAAGGAAAATATTATATGGTATTAACTTAACAATAAAGTTAACAGCAATTCAGAAAGAAAATAATAAAATAATGGCCTTAAAAATCTGCTTTAATTAAACTATTACTGCTACTATTTCATTAAATATGCGTTTAAATCTGTATATTTTAATTTGATATAAAAATTCCGAGTCCCCTTTTTGCAAGAATGTGAAACGGGTAAGCCGCGGTAAGTGCAATTTGCTTAGCACTAACCTTTTTACCGGCCAACCAACTGGGAAAGTGCAAAATTTCTCCAAGAATTTTCTCATTTCATGCTCAATTTAAAAATTCTCACTAATCCTGCCAAATATCTATGAAAATGTGTCATATAATTTTTACATATTTAAACGGATCAAGGGAAATTTGAATATTATTTTATTTGTATCTCAAACAATTGAATGACTAACGGCCGAATACTGAGACGTTATTTAAATATAAAAAAAAATATTACTTTATTTTAAAACTGTTCATTGAAAATTACAGCATGAAAAATTTTGCATATTTACTTTTAGCTTCACTATTCCTGTCTCTTACGCTTAAGTAAGACGGAAAGAACAAATTTCCCGCGGGACTTCCCCCTTCTGAGTCTAGAATCAATTACTTGCTTAGTTTTCCTATTAACAATATTATGTTTGTAACGATATTTTTAAATGTTAAAACGTTTTTTTTTACATTCATTGACGATTTTTTTTTAATTTAACACGTACTATCGAGAGAGTATTTTTTTCTCGTTATGTGCAGGAGTTTTAGTAAATACAATTAGTTGGGTTTATTGTTTTCTTTTTTACATATGCTTGAGAGTAGCCCCAGTGGTAGAGAAGGTAAGGAGTTAAAGGTTAGCATGGTATGGGCATGTTATGAGGAGGGATGAATCGCATGTAATAAGGAGAATGTTAGGTATGAGTGTGGAAGGGTACACCGGTAGAGGTAGACCTAGAAAGAGATGGATGGATTGCGTGAAAGGTGACATGATCAAGGGAGTGATGACTGAGATGACGTATGATAGAGTTATGTGGAGGACAAAAACCTGTTGCGCCGACCCTACGGGAGTAGGATAAGGAGGAAGATGATGATATGCTTGAGTTAAATATAAATGTTACTATTAATATTTAGCTTAAAATGTTTGACAATATCGTGTAACTCATAGTGTACGACTCGCTTACAATAAAACGTTCAGCTCAGCCCACATCCCGGCTCACCATTAAGGTGAATGTACCATTTGCCTAAATTTTCAATTCCGAACGACACTAAAAGCAAACGCTGCCCACTTCATGAGAGTATGGACGTTCATTTTATTTCATTTATACAATGTTAGGCACCCTGTACACGATTTTAAAATCAAATACGATTTTATTATAATATACATTTTTTTGCACAGTTTCTAATTATTTCCCTATTAATTTTAGGGTAAAAATTTCAATTTATATTCTAAGGTTCTTAAGAAATATTAGTGTACAATGGAAACATTTGAGAACAAATGACATCTGATTAGTTTATTTTTATAAACAGGTACAGTCGCGGAAATACGCGGTGTTCCAATTCGGGAAAAATTGCCTTGTTCAATGCAACGAGATAAACTCCGCCAAATCCTACAAATGACTAATTACGAGTAGATAGCAGTGAGTGCAAACGAAGGGATAATAATAAAAAGAATCTAGCCGTGTATCACTAACTTTTTTCGTACAGACATAAATAAGCTTAGTTGTATTGGTTTTTATTTCGCGTCTCGTTTCAAAATAAGAGTTAGTATAGTATAGTTTAATTTAGTAGAAGTTAGTTAAATAGTTTTTGTTAGGTTTTAGTAATTTTTCAACATCTCATACTGACATTTTATACAAGTACGAAGTATATGAATAATGATGCTCTTGGCGCTGCGAAGAGGATTTCTAAGGCGCTTCACACAGAATTCTTTTATATATCCAACACAAGAACTTTAAGACTGGCCAATAGGGATTTTGATATTCACATTTCTCATATTAGTTCCTTTCACAACTGCTCTTCGTATGTTTTATGCTAGCTTATAGTATTGTTCATTTAAAAACCAAGTTAGAGTTAGGATGGAAAATTATGGTAAGTTTTCAAGGTACCAGATTCTGAAGGAAGACTACCGTGGAAACAGTGTCTGTCAGTTCATGTCCTTCTGTCGCACCCGCTTTACGTGACATCTCAACGTATGCCAATTTAGAAGTCCAGTTCTACAAGAATTTCGATTTTATTATTTAATTTTACATAAAATCGTTTTCCCATATTGCCGCTTTACTCAAATAAACATAACCAACGTAAATACAAACTGACCATATAGATTGAAAATATACGATTTATTTATAAGCGATTTAAAAATTAATAACCAATACTTTATTTACTTACACACATGATTTAATATTTGCTTCAGTTGGTAAAGGTATTAAATTAAACATTCTATAAGTCAAAATAGTTTTAAATGAAGGCCTTTAATAAAGGTAATATTTTTATACATTTATGCTTCTAGCTTTCTATAAGGACAAGCTATAATTAATGGCTTGTATATTACAAAAACGTATTCTTAAATTATCGTCTCATACATCCATAACGAGTCAACCCTATATGCCACGGGTAACTAATGAGAAAGAAGAACTATTTAAAAAATCACAAATTGCCGAGACACCATATTGGTGGAGTTTTATCTGCCTTGGCCGAGCCACTGACAGACCTAGCGGATGAAGTTCGCAGCATGTTAAAGGCTTTATAATAACTTGTATATGTTACTCTTTATGGTTTTTCATTATGTTTCTTTTTTTTGCATGTTTGTTTGTATTTATATGGTTCAGGTATTTTGAATAAAGTAGGACTGACATGTTCTAAGGAACCAAAGTCCCTATAAAAATAAAGAGAAAAACTAAGTGTTAGTAAAACACGCTAGTACAGTATATGTCTTTGCTAAAAGTTATTGTGATATAGAAAATTATGATGTGTTCATAGAAATAATGTTGCGTCGTTAAGCTGTTATATCAATGGTGACTTGCGAAATCACATTCGTTTTGATTTACGACGTCAGCACGAATAACAAAGATTCGTATTGATATATTATACCTTTATCCCGATTCTCCCTTTTCGCTATTTACGAGAGCTTTCCCCATCCTTATAACTTTCACCGTTATTTCTAAGCCGTAACTTCTCCAGTCGACCCTCAGTATTGGATCAAAATTGATAGTTATTCAGTAATATAAATTTATGTGAATGTTTGAATATAATGTCATTATATTTCATCGGTTTATATTTTTAGCACTTACATAATATTGACTTACTTTAGGTTACAAGTAATAGTCGAGTTTAACTTTGAAATATTTCATAACCGTCTAGTAGATAATAACAACTCAAATATTTGGCGACGATTCTTAGCAGTTTAACTGCCTTCAGTGGCTAAAGGCGTTTTCCTTAGTGCCGATTTAGTATATGATAAATTAGACGAAGTTAAGTAACCATTAGAGATCTCTGAGTACGACTGTAAATGTTATAACTTGTTGAATCTGTGGTCAGTGTTGTTGTTAACTACATTTCCTAACTGCTGTGTCTATGCTCGTTCTGTTAATGAGTTTTTAATTGCTGTTCCTCTCTGCAGTTCGCAAGTCATCGACTTTTATTTGAACCGGAATCTGGGGTGTAGTTGTGCGAAAGTTTTCTTGGTTTATTCTAATACTAGTTTTCGCCCGCGACTCCGTCCGCGTAGAATAAAAAAAAAACAAAAGTGAGTAACCTATGTGTTCCTCCAGACTATCCTCTACATCTGTACCAAATGTCATCGAAATCTGTTCAGCCGTTTAGGCTACAAACTCTAACATATATCCAGCCATCCATCTAAACTTTCGCATTTATAATATTAGTACGAGTATGATTAGTATGATTAACTAAAGTTAGTAGTTATAAAGTAATACAGCATTTTAAATTTTGTATTATATTTAACAAAACAATATCATCATACTGTGATGTTTGTTACAATGTTTTGATAGCCTACTCAATAAGATCGGTGTTAACACCCGAAACCGACGCAACAAATATAAAACCAGTCTCTGCCTGTCCCTCTGGTTCACAGGCGTGATGTAATAACATTCCACATTATTTAATACAATATTAAGGTAGAGCTTGTCATACACAATAAGAAAATCACACGCCGATTCGATTCATGAACGGAACGAATTAATTCAAGAGCAACAATGCGTGCTTAAGTACGTCTGATGAATTTGAAGTCTAGACAACTTGAGTTTCTTTTAATTCAGTGCTTAATTTTTTCGGAAGAATAACGTCATAAGACAATAAATACTTTAATAGTAACAATCATTCACTAAGTGATCCAGAGCCTGTTTAAGGAAAGAGAAATCTACACTGAGGGCGTCCTAAGCGTCCACTTATTAACGGAAAGCGGTAGTAAGTTCCAGGATTTATTTTAGCTTGTTTTTATTAGATTTTTGTAAACAAATCACACCTTTGGTTGTGCAAAGTCTTGCTATTAAAATTCGTGGGAAGGCTCGTAATTTGAGTGCGGGAGTTCACCGACATATTAGCAACCATAATTTAAGGATAATGTTCGTGTAATTTCGGCCGGGCGACCCGCGAAATCTATGGCCTTTAATAAAGGCAAACGAAGTCTATGGAAGCAATTATTTAAGGAAATTACTGTTTTACATGATACCCCTAATGAAATTACAAACAATGCCATAGCAGGAGGGGTTTGACAGTTTAATTAATTGTTACACTAAAATACGTGTTACGTAATTAAAAACATTAATATTTGCATCTATAAATGGCGGTAAATTTCAAACAACGAATTATAAACGATAAGGAACAACATCACCATACAAGCTAGTCTTATTATATAGCTTGCGTTTGCCTTTAAGTGATTTTATAGCTTGACTTTGACTTTAGGACTTTGCAAACTTTAGACAAATCTCGTTACTCAATAACTAGTATTGCTTAAGAACACGGACTGTGGGTGAATTGGGGTGAAAATTGTGACGTCACAAAAATTCAACACATTTTAATGTGCTAGCAAATCTTTGCAATTATATTTCATGAGAATTTTATTGTTTTATTTTGATAGACTTGATCTATATATAATAAAATTATTCATGAAAATGTCTTTCTTTTATTATTCTTTGTTTACGTAATATAACATTATTAGGTCATAGTAACACACGAGTACACAATTATTTATCGTCAGAATAATGTCTTTCTTTTCATAAGCACATTATCTATATGTTCCCATTTACGTGCACATTAACGACTTTCATGGCTGTTGGCACTCGCTATCAATGTAATTTATGTGACTGTTAAGGCGACTTTTGCTCTTAATTTTGTCTGTCCTCGATTTTTTTGTAACTTCGCAATGTAGAATTTACCTATAAGTTGCCTTTCAGGACTTTATGTTAGACTAGCTGTCGGCCGCGACTTTGCGCGGAATAAAAACACTTAAATAGAATGTTCTTCAAGATGTGTTTCCACATCTATGACAAATTTCAGTGAGATTCGATAAGACGTTCTCGAAACACGTAGTAGCAAGCATTCCTATGTCCATCCATCTCAACTTTTACATTTATTAGTAAGTACTATTAAAATCGTAATAAATGCTCGCTTTTATGTTGGGATGAAAAATATTTAAAAAATAAAAACACACGTATTGAAAGCACTTCGTAAAAGTAAATACAGTCGATAAATTTTATTTAAAAATTGTAACCAAAACTGTTTCATGTTCTATTTAATTCTTTATTTATCTTGTGTTTCGAATACTGAACAACATTTAGGGCTTTGCGAATGGCGATTTATTACTTTGCGAACATGTTCTCGTGCGCTCGGACGTTTTATTCAGTGGTACGAAATTTACATGTCGAAAACTGTGTAGTGAATGTTACATGTTAATTTTTAAATATATTTCACGTTACTTACATTTAAATAGTAAAATTTGATTCCTTTTTACTTTCATTTATGATAATCTGGAATGAATTGATTGCTGTATAAAATAAGCATGAAATGGAGTTCATGTCTGTTCTTAGAACGATAACACAGAGCTCCGTAATTAGACATTAAGTCCATTTATCTTCAGTTCATCAATTTTACTTATAAATAACCACATGTTTTATAAACATTTTCTAAGTCTTTGGCGTAGTAGTGATCATGAAACATTTTGGACATGTTGATAGGCGTTCTATTTAACATTTAAAAAAGTACACTGGTGGATATTCAGCTCTCCTTGATCATCGACTGACGTCATTATCACAACAGCTTCGACCATAACGTTAATAAAAACATTTCTGTGCTATACATGAAATGATAACGTATTTCTTTTTTGTACGAAATATTGCGTCTATTTGGTCTTCGAAACAACGCACAAATCATTGTGCAAACCTCATTTTGGTATATTTATGTTCTTTTAATGGCTTTGCGCATTAACCTTAACGCATTCAACAGAAGGAACTCGTTACAATTCACATTGTAAGTTAACATTTTATGTACTGATGCAAAGCAGAATGTTACTCTATTCAGACTATATTAGCAGTGAATAAAGAGACCCAGGTTAACATTTTGTTTACGTAGGAACTATATTAATTTTCGAAATGAAAGCTTCGATTTTTTTCAGTCTACCCATATAAACGAGATAACCGGATATGAAACCTTACTATTATTATAAATACTAATACTAATATTATAAATGCGAAACTTTATAAGGATGGATGGATGTTTATTCGAGTTTCTAGCTTAAACGGCTGATCGTATCTCGATGAAATTTGGCATAGATGTAGATGATAGTCTGGAAGAACACATAGGCTACTTACTTTTGTTTTTTTTTTATTCCACGCGGACGCAGTCGCGGGCGAAAGCAAGTAATATTATAAATGCGAAGGTTTATAAGAAGGATGGATGTTTGTTGGAGTTTCTAGCTTAAACGGCTGATCGTATATCGATGAAATTTGGCATTGACGTAGAGGATAGTCTGGAATAACACAGGCTCTTTAGTTTTTTTTATTCCACGCGGACGGAGTCGCGGGCGAAAAGTATTTGAATAAAAGTACGTATTATATATCAATTTGCTTGGTATATATGCGTGTTCCAATTAACAAACTATCAGCAGCTGCTCAGACTCTGCGGATGCTATAATTTACAGCGGACGTCACATGAAGTATTTAGACTGAGCAAAGCCAGCCCATTAATATCGCCGTGCGATATATTCACACTAATCTGTCAACATGGTGATAGACAGCATGAAATGTTATTTACATTACTATATTTTATCCTTGTTGGCAGTAAAAGAAGAGATATACATTTATAAGACTGGGTCTTTGCCACTTTCGTAAGCTTCCTAAATAATGTATAGAGTACGTACTGGTCCTTACAATGGTCGGGCCTACATGGTCTTACGTGTCAGGTCACTCAGGGTAAAACTTAAAATTAACTTTATAAAAATTACTAGCTTTCGCCCGCGACTTCATCCGCAGGTAATTAAAAAAATAAACTAAGTTGTTTATGTGTTCTTCCAGACTATCCTCTACATCTATACCAAATTTCATCGAGATCCGTTCAGCAGTTTAGGCTTCAATCTCTAACATCCTTCCATTCATCTATACTTTCTTAAGACGAATAAGTCTTGAAACTAGTTTAGCTAGATGATTTGTAAAACTTTAGATACTGAATATCTTGGAAACCAATAGGCATAGATAATATTGTAGTTATATCTCAAAGGACGTCCTAAATGACTTAGCATTTGAACTTATTGAGTCGTGAAATTAAACAAGCTCCGAGGCGATTTCTGTCACAATTTATACTCGCTCCACTTTATCAATGGCTTTAATCCGAAGCAAATATTAGGGATCAGCCTTCATTAATTTAGGTTATTATTATTATAGGCGTTAATATTTCAAAGTATTACTTGATGTCTACGCTTTCAATGTCACTTTTGTGTGGTACTGTAAGATAGTCAAATTTGAAGAACCCTAAGCTCAAATAAAACCTTTAATATTATAAGAGGACATGATTATTTCACCGTAAATAACAAAAAGTATGACGTAATTTATCTACAACTAGCTGTTCCCGTGCTGCTTCATCTGCGTGAAATTATAAAAACTTTATTG
>LD688932.1:2481389-2497741 GCA_003118335.3 Papilio memnon | reverse complement strand
AAAACGGTACGTTTTTAATAGGTACATAATAAAACTTAAACAGAAACAATATACTTAAATTACTATCCATGCTCCATTACAATAATATATGGCAAAGATAATATCAAGAAATAAATTCAAAGGATTACTGTAACACCCTTTATTGCGCTGGTTATTTTCATAGAAACGATTTCTAGATACGAATCGAACATTTTATACGAAAGTAATTTATAGAAAACGAATGGGAAAAAATATTTTTTGCTACTTTTTTAAATTATTAATTTTTTAAATGTATTCTTATGCAACACCTCTAACGTATTTAAAATACATATTGTACCTTGTACTATTAATGTGAAGAAATACGAGATAATTATTCTACTTTATTTACGCAATAATAATGATGTAAAAAAAGGCTTTTCACTTTACGCAACAAATAAATCGTCCCCTTGCAATAAACATTCGCGAGGCCCCGAATAATATGAAACGGTCGCCATTTCCCAAAGTACTATTTATTTTTACTCTGTTTTTACAGGTTTAGATTGAAGAGGTTTTTTTACAACTGGCCCCATTTATTAAGTCTGTGAACAGCGGGAATGTTATCTACAAGTGTTCATCATTTTCTTAAAAGGTACTGTGATTAAGGAGTGTTTTAAAAGACAAAGTTTTATAGAAATCCTCTTTTTGTGTTTTAAAATTCAGTTCATTTAGGTCACGATAGTTGAGAATATTTTTGTAGTCAAATTATAATTACATACTTCTTTCTTATTAAAGCAGTGTTACATTTTTGACAACTGTTTATAATTACAATTTTTTTTTACATAAATGACATTATTACTTCTATTTACACTTTACATAATCAATTATTTACTACTAGCTTTCGCCCGCGACTCCGTCCGCGTGGAATAAAAAAAAACAAAAGTGAGTAGCTTATGTGTTCTTCCAGACTATCCTCTACATGTATACCAAATTTAATCATAATCCGTTTAGCCGTTTAGGCTACAAACTCTAACAAACATCCATCCATCTATCCATCCATCTAAACTTTCGCATTTATAATATTAATAATAATAATAATATGATTAATATGATATGATATGAAGTATGATTGATGTCTGTAATTGGGCTACTTCGGTGGTGAAGTAGATTTGTCTTGATAAGTGCAAACAGCTTAGAGAGGTGGCATACGAGCGTCACCGTGTCGTCGCGTCGCCGACAGTCCTCACATAATGAGAAGCAGCTTGCTTGACTTGAAGCATCTTGATCGACTCATTGGAATTTAAATTCTAATATTAGATACAGAAAGAAAGTCCATTGTAACATTGTATATGATGATGCCAGGTTTATATTTCACTGCGTATTATTTATAGTATGTTTTAGGTTATAAGTTGTTTCCTAAGCATACAGAGCGACGTCGCCCGTGTGGCTTCTCCTTTGCTGCTTAATGCGTTCATTGATTAATTAGAACCAAACAAGAGTGTAATCAGGTGGGATTACTGACTAATATCTTACTATTTATATGTAATCTCTGTTATTCAGGTAAAATATATTTGATGTCAAAAGCGTAATTAAGCGTAAGCGTAAGCGTATTCTTACAAACATAGATCAAAGAAATCAATCTTCAATTTCCCTAGCCGTCAGTTGGCTGTAACACTAAAAATGTCGTAGCTGTTAGTGCAAAACATGGTCTTTTACTTTATTCACTTCACCGGCGTTAGATTTTTATTGTTATACCTGGGCTTTTTGCTGGGGCGCGGGTATTCGTTGTAAGCAGTGGTAATGACTCGTGAAGCGTAAAATACGCTCACATTTCGGTGCTCGGGAAATGGAATGCACCTGCCTCCTTAGGTTTTATGTGAAATTTCCTCACCTTCTCACGGTGCTTGGTAAGGGCCGCCAATATCGCCGTCCTCACTTTGTGACCCCTCATAATACGTAATACTTCTTGAGAGGGTATCGGGCCTAGGCTTTCGTCGACGGTCTCGAAGTTTTATGAGCGGACGACAGCTAGACTATTTTTTCTCGCGCTCTAGTAACGTTTTCGTTTGACATTTTTAGTCACCTATCACTAACAGTCCGGCTTTATCGGGGTTGTATTTAATTTTTTTATAAAGAAAGTAAATCAGAAAATAAATTGCTATGCCGATCCTATTTGGAAGTAAGAAACTGTTACGTATTGATGGACTTATGTTATAGACCATTATTTATGTGAATGTAGTTAAAGATTTAAAGGTAATAAAATACACATAAAATATTACACTAAAGTGTTATATTGAATGGCTGTTATAAAAGTCATATGGTTCATAAAATATGTTGGCGGTAGCGGATATCACAATGCATTATAATGAAAATATATTACTTCATTAATATATGTAACGGCTCGCGAAATAATAAAATAAATTACCATATTACATTTAAACAAATCATAATGATCTTTGAATATTTTTTTACAAATAAATAAGTTGGATTTTACATTTGGACTTAGGTTTTTCCTAGGATTTGTCGTATCACGATAGCCCACCAAATCTTAAACATAAAAAAGTTAATTTCGAAGCGAGAATTTGTACAGAAATAACAGCAGTAAAAAGGCAATTCAATTTGTTTTGGCTTATTTGTCAACTAATCCTTTACTTTATTCAGGCTTTACCAGGTCCAGCCTCAGGCAAATTTGTTTTTGTTTATTTGAGCACAGCATTAGGGTCGACGAAAATTATAAAAGGACTTTGACCGTATACATAAATACGGCCTTTGATATTTATTTTTCATACTGAAATTCCGTGTAATTTTTTCAGATAAAGGCAATATTCAGATTTGTCTCCGAGTGTCGTAACCTTTTTCAAATTAACCCTATTTTGTTCAAGTTAATATTTTATCTAGTGTATTTGAACTAATATAAACTAACGCGTTAAAACTCTTGTAAGCTTTCAAACCTTACGATATCACATAAAACAAACGAGAAATAAATTTCTTCTGTACAAAGTAACCTAAAAAAGTGAAAACCATTCCATTCCCTTATATAAACTTTTTAATATTTATGATTAATCAAATAACGAGACAATAACTAACCTAAATAAAAATGTTAATTAGAATTTAATAACCGTAATTTTCAAAGATTAAGTAATAATTTGCAAGCATATCGTGCTATCCACCTCGTAATTCAGCATGACTTACCTTACAGAGGTTTTACGTTCGCGATTAAACCCTTAACAATAAATATTGCTTATCGCAACTTTAAACTGACTGCCACGTATATGAATAAACCCTAACAAGAGGGAATAAATATTAAAAACAAACTTGATAAATTATATTTTAATGAAAAGTTTAAAAACTCGTTGCACGCGATTTTAAATAAAGTTGAAATCTATATATACAAAAGAAAGTCGTGTTAGTTACACTACTTGTAACTCAAGAACGGCATCACCGATATGGCTGAAAATTGGTGAGGAGGTAGCTTAGAGCCAGGAGACGGACATAGGATACTATCTATTCCGTTCGACAGCGATAGATGGATGGATTGTTAGAGGTTTTAGCCTAAACGGGTAAACGAATTTCGTTGAAATTTGGTATAGACGTGGAGGATAGTCTGGAAGAACATATAGGTTACTCACTTTTGTTTTTTTTAATACCACGCGGACGGAGTCGCGGGCGAAAGCTAGTTAAATATAAGAATAGACTTATTCTTTGTATAAAACTTAGAAATAAAATATCATTAGAAAAAAATAGTATAAAATAAAGTAGGGGAATATAAAAGGTCAATAAAGTTTAAAACGCTATCAATAAAGCAACGAGATAAATATTTTATGATGTTTTTTACAACTGAAGTATACGAGTTCTGTATTCACGGCACCGCAAACACGTAAAGAGAGATGTAAGAAAAACCTTTATGTTTTTATTATGATATACGAAGTTTTAACATAGGTCAATAACGAATTAAAAATGGTATGCTCAATCTATATCTATATCTATAGTAATATTATAAAGAAGAAAGATTTTTATTTTTGTATGTATTGAAATAACTCAAAAACTACTGGGTCGATTATAAAAAATCTTTCACCGTTAGAAAGGTATTTTATCCGTGAGTAGAATAGGCTATATTTTTTAATTCACGTGGGCGAAGTCGCGAGCAACAGCGAGTTATTAATATAAATTAAGTTTTATTTCAATGACAATTGTTTACCAATCCAAATATATTGTTAAAAGAATTATGATATTAAAAATGTGGTCGTGTTTACACATTTTGTTTTTTTCTTCCCATTTTATTTAAATACTTTCTTTTGTTATAAAGGACTATTTTACTGATAGCTATAATATTATTATCAATTGTTTAATGTTGGTATACTTCGGAAATTTAATTTAATATGAAATATTTTTTTAGTTCAACATAAGTCGTTATAAGCAACTTTTAAGAAAGAAAAAAAGAAACCCTTCATTCCAGATTAAAACCAATATACCCTTCAATAAATAACTGTATTTACACTGAATACATACAGCCTGTAATCATAAATCATGAATGTGGATAAAATATCAGATGCTTGGAGCTTGCTGCCCTTTATTTTCACGATTTTATGTGAAACTTCTTAGTGTGTGAAGAATGGTTTATTTATTTATGTATTCATTCTGCGGGTTCACTTTTTCTTTTATAAATCCATGCTGCGATATGTTATGTTTATTTGCTAAGATATTTTAGTGTTCAATTCGAGGATAAAATTAACGAAGTACGGAAACACTAAGAAAAATTAGAACCATAACATAGTATGGAATAACTACCGTACCTTTTACTTAGCTATTTTTATTGCATTTAATTTGGCATGTTTTGTAGCCTGTGGTAATATAATTCAATAACAAACTTCCATTTAAGGTTTTAATTTATGAAAAAATAAATATATGTTAATCTTCAGATTTAAGAGAAAACCCAGCGAAAAGCTTTTTATGGAAGTATTAAAAAAAATAATTCGAGCACCATCTGCTTTCTAATGGCAACATTAAAATGGATATTACTTAAATAAGACGCATATGTAAGTAATGACGGGCGGAATGTGGCGAGGTCAACTTGGTCCGGGTAAATGATGCCCATTGCCCGGAATCTTACCCGGGTAAAAACTGTCGGATAATTGGTGCGGAGTGTTACTGAGTAACATTACACTTTTACGACTTTGTTATGATAAATTTCTCCATCACATAAGTTATAGCTTGACCAGGAAAATAGAAAACCGAATGGAGGCGCCAAAATTGCTTTTTTACATACACGAAGATTATCTTCTATACTTTTTCGCAATATGATGAGAATTTTTATATATCTAGTTAGTCTATACTGAAGTTAAATCTTAAACCCTACGTATCCATCTCTTGTAACAAGATCTTTCTTAATAAAAACAATAAAAACTCTTTACTAACATCGAACAAAAATGCTTTTTAATTAATTACTCTTCTTCGAGAAACCCAATCAGTGCGTTCACCTAACTTTCTACTTTACCTAATTAGACGTTATCTACAAAGGAAACTGTATTCTCCGATCTTATCAATTTCATTAGCCAAATAGTTTTCCTTATTAAACTGTAGATGTGTAGTTATGTATTGACTTTAGTACTATGTTTGGTTAATTAAAACCAATGTACTTCCAAATTGTAAAGAATTACAATCTTCTGATATATTCTGTATTATTACTTTAAAATGTTATCATAAGAAAATAACTGTCGAACTCAGGCTAGTTTAATTTACACTCAAAAACTAAGTCCTGAGCAAATTAAAGTCTCCGCTAATGTTACATTAAGGGCCCTGAGTGTGGCATTAAGTTGTACTAAATTATACATTACGTTATCCATTTAATATTCCGTTTAAATAAATCAAATAAGACGCACGCAATAATACTAGAAATCGTATGAAAAATAATATAAGCTTCACGTTTATAATATCAAGCAATCACAAGCCTCGGTATCTTGGATTCGTGATATTATTTTGTGAAGCGAACGGAACCGAGTCAACCATGACGAGAATACCTAAGTACTTCTACGCTTAAACTTGTGGAATAAATTTTAGTTGTGAATATTATGTTGGAAGTCACTGGAAATCTTACTAATATTACAAATACGAAACTTTAGATGGATGGATGTTAGAAGGTATAGAAAGGCCCAACGTATATCACTCAATTTAGTGTACAATGTAATCATGGAAGAACACGTAACAAATACGTAAGTAAAAACGTAAGAACTAAGCGAATTCTATTACAATACGCGCGGAATCGCGGGCAGAAGCAAGTCTTATATTAAATTGTTACATTTAATTATCAGTTAATTTTGTAAAACAAAATTCTAATTCAATTAAGTTAATCAACTAAAATTTTAAAAAAACTTTGAAAATCATCCTCTCGTAATCAATTTACTGGTAGATTTTATCTATCGGTAATGTAATTTAGAACAAAAGCAGTATATTTCCTTTATCTAATTTTCTTAATACTCCTATAAAAAGTGTCCTCAGACTCAGTAATTCGAAAGGCGGAAATACAAGCCATGTCTCTCAGTTACACTAACCATTACACAAAGGGAAAATGTTACCGGAAGTGAATTGGCGTAGAGGGCAGTAGAATTACTTTATTATATAAATCTAACACTCTTTTCGTCAAAATATATAGAATATTTGTTACTTTATATTTACTATAAAAAACAGTAAAAGCCCGACTAAATACAACTCACCCCGGAGATAAAATTGAATTAAATGAAACCATATATTAAATGTATTAAGGGGTGGAAAAAACCCACATTTTGACAAATATATACGAGTACAACCACGAAAACATTACAAGAATCAAGCAAACGAAAAACCTCGTTCACATCATCGGATTTCATTAACTACTAGCTGTCCCTTGCGGCTTCATCCGCCTGAAATTATAAAAACTTTATTTCATTGTTTACATTTGTGAAATTAACAATTTCATATGTCAAAATGACATGACATGATGACAAACCATAGCTATCTTGCTTCATTGAAGTTGGCAGCAACATAGTCTCTTTCCCAGATTAAGGTTTTTATCCAAAATATTTACCCCTAACTTTAATGGCGTGATAATATATAGCCTAAAGCGTGACGTAAGTGTAGGGCTTTTTATTAAAAAAGGAATTATTCAAAAACATGCTCTGATTGCTGACATCTTAGACAACAAAGAAGTGTGTGTTTACGCTTTATTATATTTATGGATTGTGATATAGGGGCTACGTAATAACTAAAACGGATAACGAAAACATCATTAAAACTTGAATAACGCCATCTTGTGTTTTGAGTTGTAACCAAGATAGTTTTGAATTAATGGCGCGTGTGACGAATACCTAATATTACAAGGTATACTCACGAATCAAATTTGAATATGAACTGAATAATAATTATTATCTTGTACACAAACCTAACTCAAATATGTCTTATTACTTTAGAAAAGTTATATTTTATACGTAAATTGTATATTTAATATAGGTCCAAAATAGAAAGATTGCTCAATTCAGACGTTTTGATAGCGTGTTTGAAACAGTGGACGAAACAGTTTAAAATTAAAACTTTTAATTTAAGATATTTTAATATCCTTCCTTGATAATATGCAATCACGAACGTCGGTATCTCTGGCGTGCTATGGTTTTGTAAAGAACGAAGCCGCTTTGAACGTGATCTGAATGTGTAATAATCCTTATATATAATAGAAAGTCGTGTTAGTTACACCACTTATAACTCAAGAACGGCAACACCGATATGGCTGTAATTGGTGAGGAGGTAGCTTAGAGCCAGGAGACGGACATAGGATACTATTTATTCCGTTCGACAGCGATGGATGGATGTTTGTTAGAGTTTGTAGCCTAAACGGGTAAACGGATTTCGCTGAAATTTGATAAGGACGTGGAGGATAGTCTGGAAAAACACATAGGCTACTCACTTTTGTTTTTATTAATTCCACGCGTACGGAGTCGCGGGCGAAAGCTAGTAATGTAATAAAATATTGCAAGAAGAATTAAAATGTAAGTTTGTGATTTCAGGAAGTGTAGAGATAGTAAATATTGTAGGAAAATTAATCCTATTAGAAGATATACAGAGTATTAGATAGACCACCTATCTCGTTAGCTTTGTATTGAACTGCATTAACCAGATATACCTCTAAGGAAAAAATACGTATTTACACACCACATGTTTCTGCTGGAGACAGATTAATTTTCTATTCTAGTGAATTATGTAAGACTTGTGATAAGACAGCTGGTTGGGATTGGGGAAATTGCTGCGTTAATAGAATCAAGGGCGGGAGTGCGGGGAATACGTTTACTGTCCCGTGGTCAGCCACGCATGAATTTGGGCCACTAAGTAAGCGATTTAACAATAAATAATATACGAGTACACTTCAAGTGATAGTGCATAGTAAAAGCAATAGTTGCAACAAAGTGCCTAAATATAGAACACTGGCTTAATGTCACTAGAAACATATAAAATTTTATCTTGTAAATTATGAGGAATCAAAATTGCAATTGGATGAAAACGTAACGTAACTAAGGTTTCTACTTAGATTTTTATATTCTGAGCTTTGAATTACATTTATCTCAATCATCTCTATATATTCAGAAATGTATTAATGACTTAATTTATTTCTAACCTTTACCAAAACGTTGGTTTCATGGCTCCACTTTGTTCTCTAAATATTTGGTCGGAGGCGACTCGTTTATTACATTTCCTCAGGCGGAGTTTCTACCTGCAATGTAATTGCGCTCTCTTTGCCTCTGCAAATTCTCTTACACCCGCCCACATATCGAGCCTTTTTAGTTTTGTCTTTGTTAATACAAATGATAAAGCAATTATAAATTCCTCTCACATTTTGTGCAACACAAAAGTTTTATTAAAAAAGTCTTTTGGTAAATTGCTTTTTAAAAATTTTAAGTTACCTTTAATTTTGTGCTTTCACAGTTATTCGTGTGTTCTTCTCTAAAAGAGTTTGAAATAAAATAAAAAACTTAAAGTTGGTGCAACTTGTTTTAAATTAGTAGATAAAAGCCACATGATAACAACTATAAGGGTAGAATATTTAATAAGTTTTTACTATGTCTTTATCTTTAAACATAACACAAAATAGGTTTTCATTTTAAAAGCAGCAAACACTGTCAGATACAAGTTGAAGCTTCCCGCACATCTCAATTTAGCGAAACTACTCGAAATACGCAGCGGGAAATCAATTTACTGGTAGAGTAATATCTAGTCGTATGCAATTGCGACAAGTTGTAGGTACGAGAGGAGACGGGAACGTTCCGGTTTTTAATATTTTTGTCGGGGTCGGGACAACTCGCTCCTAGCTTTGAACGATGAAGGCGCAGCACGGTAATCAGGAAAATTATTTACCCATGTCTGCGGGCCTTGTCGGAAATTCTCTAGGGTTGTCACTTTAACGGGCTTATTTTTGTTGATTTTAGATACTTTTTAACTCATAAAATTAAAAGCTAATAGAGAAATACTCCCATAATAGTATACATCCGATAGAAGGCAAATTTGAACTAATCTGAAAGAAATGCATCACTTCACTGAGCCTGTGAACATGGAACATGCAACTGTGCCGAAATATCGGGAGCTAAAACGACCCTATCGTGGTAAGAAACCCGTATCTTACGGACATTATATTTGTAAAAACCACGACAGTTTAAAGTTATATGATCTGAAAGAAAGTCTGCTAAGATGTAACATTTTATGCAAACTCCAAATAGAGTGAGGAAATTGAGGAAGGCACAAGAAAATCATAGATAAAAAAGTACCTTAATAAAAAAAACTGTTTTCTCATTTAAAAGTTAGATCGATAATAAATTCCATAAACATTACAAACAAGATAACAAAAGATAGCAACCAAAATTGAATAGTTACCTTCCATAAACACGAAGATTCAAAAACGAATCAATTCAATACCAGAGTGCCAGAACATTGATGACAGTAATAATATCTAGATAAAAATATTTAAGGTACAAGTGTATTAGAACAAAGATGTTGTGACAACCTTGGATACTTTTGTAAGCAAAATGAAGAGCCAGGGGGAACATGCTTCGAGGACGCCGTGTAAATAGTCACCGCAATGCCTTCTTGCAGATTAATTTCAAGTGAGAGAGCACTGAGGGTCATTATGTTTACAGGATTATTTCCAAGTAATACTACAACAAGCAAAATAACAAATATACATTTAAACAATACAAGAATGAATTATTATTAATAATATATTGACAACTTCTCATTTTACTCCGTTCACTTCTGATACTCGATCAAATATAATTTATTTGATAATTTTTTTTACGAAATGTTCATTTTTATCACTTTTTGTATTATTATCTATAAGAATACTTACGTTCGAGCTTATATAAGAGCTTACAGCCTCTTCAATTTCGATTGTCTCGATTATTTTCTTACATCCATACACTTCAACATATTTAAGAAAATGTGGATGTAGAAATTTTCTTTATGAAAAGGCTCCACTCTGCTCTAATAGCCATTACGGTCATGAAAAGAATCTTTCAAGCCTCATTTCAGTTGCCGGTCTTTCAATAGGAAATGAATAAGTCACAATTTTTGGTCGACATCACCGACTACGCTATCATTAAACTCAATAAAAATGTACAGACAGAATTTTTTCAATTAAATTTTTAATCATCATTTTCATTTAAATGCGTACACTTAGTTCAGTGGAATAAAACGAGTGGATCTTTTTACCGAAAACATCTTTTGATAAGGCTAATTAAATGTAAGTTTTTCTCCTCATGTAAGTAGATTGTCTCCCTTAAGAGCATTATTGTTAACATGAAATACCATATCAGTGTAAGCATGCAATTTGCTTGCCATAACGCCGCTTGTCTCGATTAACTTTGCATAGATTGGCTTCTCCTTTTACATAATTGAGCAATTCACGTGAAGTGCTTAACTAAGGTTATTAGAAAATCTATTCACCGACATGTTTGCTGATTATGTTACAAAATCTATACATTATACGGTTACTGCTACTTGAAATAGGGTTTTATACTAAGTAGATTTTAATTAATTAAAAAATATAAACAAATGAAAATAGGATAGTTATGGGCTTGTACGCATAATTTTGCTTTAAGCTACCAGTTCCATGCTTTTAGTACCATTGCTAGACGCGAATTCTGAAATTTACGTTCCTTCAAGTGCAAGATTTACACTAGCCTTCTTGTATGGGAATATCGTATTACATCGTACATCTTGTTTATTTATGTTTGCATCTTACATCATCCGTAGCCACTTCCTTATAGCTCTTTGAATACGTTTATCGGATTTCAAATTCAAATCAGACTTACCTCGAATCGCTGGATTTAGAACACAAACTCCTAAGGGAAATCATAACGTCAATACAAATATATGCATAAAATTAGTTTTCTTTTCGCTGTAGATTTATCGACAGTTTCTCGTTTGAGATTCTGATAAAATATAATTTTGTTATTCATAGAAAATTTCTTTGTGCCGCGCAACATCACTAGAGACCTGCAAGCATTTTCTAATTTAAATGACTTAAGTATTTAATATCTAGATATGAAAAAATATAATTCAATATATGAATAAACCACTCAGCTTCATATGCTACTTGGCAACACAAAAAAGCTTATGTTACCAATTTACTATGGGTTTGTAGTATCGAAAGAACCAAAACAAATTGTTTATTATTTTAAATGTTTAATAGAAACAAACTTGAAAGCACGAGAAGCTATTCCGAATACCTAAGCCTTAGTTATATGATCTAAGAAACAAAATATAACATCTCGGGATACTCTACATAAAGTATGTAACTCAAGTTATTTTTATACAAACTTTGGCATAAAAGACCAAGCTTTAATTAGTACTTTATTGTCATGTATAAAAACGTAAAGAACAAAGAGCATTTTAACAGAATACAGGCGCGGCAATTCACGCTAATATCTTATCGTTGCGTATCTCAGCAAACAAAGATAACCTAGCTATGTGTAACACAATCTATTGATAAAACCAGTACCAGTACGATAGACGTAGTGTAAGGACGATTTACAAGTTCCAAGGTGTAAGTGTTAAGTGAATTAAGTGCAATGGCGGGTGCAGGGAGAGGCGACGGGCAGGGACCCGCCGTGGGGAAACTCGAATCGCAAATTTATTGCATCAAGTATACTTTGTTCTGCTTCAACGTCGTGCTATGGGTAGGTTGCCTTGTTATTATAAAGGTCGTAGTTTCTAAATTCACATTACACAATGTTTTTTTATAATAAAAATATAACAAAAATCTAAAACCATTTCGCTTTATCGATAAAATGTTTAAGCGTTTGCTCATTTGTCTGTCTACTGTCGAAAAACATGTGCAAAAATGTCGTCATTCCTTGTAAAATCGTGGTCACTTAGTATCCGTTTAAATTGAGATTTAAGATAAATAGTGACACCAATTAGAAGTAAAGGTTTCATAACTTAAATTATGAGGAACTACAAAGTTAAAACAACTTTAATACACTTTAATTATGAAAATGAAATACACTTTTTTATTACAGCTAAACTTAATTCCCTTGCAATAATTTAATATTACGTTTACACAAAAATAAAGGGCAGATATTAAGAACGCGTTATCAACAATTGATAAGAGCTTGGCCCGTTTTCCGAGTATAATACTGTCATAGTCTGATTCATAGAATGGAAATGAATTTACATTGAAGACTCTTGTTTTCCAATCTATTATTTCCGGTTCTTTATTTTTGTACAATGAATAAACTTGCGTTTGAACAACGATTCTACTTGATGATTATTGATTTATAGTTTTACAGGGCCTTTGTGAGTCTAAAACTAATAAAAGTAAGATATCTAACTTCTTTCTTAAATAGATGTCTGCCAATTTAAACACCATTCCGGCCTCGTCCGTAGGGTAAGCCAGGATAGTGTTTAAGTGACCGACATTACATCCATAAACCTTAAAATAATTAAGTCTAAAACGCTGGTTCCGAACACACTCCAATAAACGTTGAACATCTTCAACTACACTACACTCACTGCAATTGGGTGAATTAACTTTTTTGATTTGTCATGCGAACTTGTTACTTGGAATATTATTGATGTCGTGTGTTTTGTCTTTATGCTTCAATTTAACCTGGATGACCTAGATTTCCGAGATATGTATAGTGTAAAATTGATTTTTTTTCTCTAGTAACTTTGTTCAAAACACAGACTGTTGTTATAACGTACTTAGCAGAGTAGCATTCATTAACCACACGTGGTGTGTGCGGTAAATCAAGCACTTGGTTGTTGCTTGCAATTTGCGCGAAGCAACAGTTATTAAGCTTGCTTAATTAAGAATGTTAATACAAATTATGCTTGGAATTGGAAAACATTTTTAGAATTTCGTTTGTTAACAATGATTTACTTTTTCAGTTTTTTTTTTTAAATTCAATAAAAGGACTGGCTCTAAAATTCTCATGTTTACTTTTTACCTTTTTTATAGTCTTTGAAAGATTGTAAGTAGAGACCTAAGTAACAATTTTTCCTTGATATCTGCCTTTAATTGTTTGCATTTAATTAAATTTCTAATCTTATTTTCAAATTCTAATATTTCAAAACGAATATTAAAAAATAAAGGAAAATATTACTGAATTACTTTTAATTGAAAAGAAAAGAAACAAATTGAAAAAAATAACACAAGATTTAGTACAAGGATGAAAAATAATTGACTACGTAGTCTGAAGTAGGATTTTCGATAATTAACTTTTGGATTAAAGCCAAAACAAACAGGCTGATATTATTTTTAGTTTAGGCTATAAATGTTTTAATCTGCAGACGATATTCGACGAAGGACATTATTTAATAAAAACCGAGAACAGATAGCTATCCCTTTCTATCCTATTTGATTTATAGAGTTATCTTTTTCTTAGAAATTGCTCATATTTATTAGAAGTAAACAGTTTATAAACAATACGTACTTGTAATAATAGGAAGGTCGAGATCAATCAACGATAGGTACATTATTTTCTAAGTAAATACCATTTCAATCATGTTTCCATTATTTTTAGTCAATAGCAAAACCATTGAAATATTATAACTAGTACTTAGTTTTCTACTTTAACATACTACTATGAGAATATTTTTAATATAAAAGTTGAAAAGCCATCTGATAAAATGTTGAATTATGGACGTACTCACATACTCATAACTTTTGTCAACATCTAATGATTCATCGCATAACAATTTTTAAGGTGACGTATCGTTTCTACTATGACGTCATGAAAATAGTATCCATTCAATTACTTCTTATGTCATGTCATTTAAACAGAGACACTAACTTTTATAGAGGACTTATAATTTATGTCACTCATTTTTTAACAGTATAAATAACAAATTTTAAAGTGATACTAATAAATTTTAATTAATAATTTTTAATTATAATCGTTAATCTACCAGTTTAACTGAAAATGTTCTTTTTTATTTTTCAGTTATTCGGCGTGTCTATATTCGCATTGTGTCTATGGATCTGCTTCGAGCCCGGTTTCAACGAATGGATGAAAATTTTGGAACTTCAGAAGTACTTCATTGGGATCTATATCATTCTTATTGCCTCGTTAGGCATAATGGTTGTAGCATTCCTTGGTTGCGGCTCCGCTCTTATGGAAAACGTCGTCCTACTCTACGGAGTTAGTTAACTCTTTATTGCTTTATATTTAATTTTTCAATTTAATATTTTAATAAAATGTTTTCATTTTAATGAAATTGCAACATTTAAATTATCGTTGTTCAGGGAACCGTGGTTGTATTTCTAATGACATTGTAATTTTAGTTTATAGGAACACAAATCGCGTTATTCGTCTTCGGGCTGGTAGGCGCTTGCGTGGTTCTCGACTTTTCAACTTACGACTCTAGTGTCCAACCTCTTATAAAGGATGTCATACTAAGACTTATGAATAATCCACAACATGAAGGTAGTCGAGAAATACTAAGGATGGTGCAAGAAGGGGTAAGTTTGAATGGGATCCTTATTTAAAGGGTTTTTTTAAGTTGTGTGAACATTCATATTGTCTTTATATAAACATATTGTAAATTGTAATGCAGTATTAGATATAGACATAATCTTTTTAAAAATCATTAAAAGAAAGTTCGATTTGTCTACATTAAACGTCACGTAAAAACATATTTTTTACCCAATATCTATCTGATGAAATGATTCCGTGTAGTCAAAGTATCCACAATGAGATTTCTTGAAGACAACTGTTCATTTGTTTTAAACAGATCGGTTGTTGCGGTGCTGACGGTCCAATGGACTTTTTAAACTTGAACAAACCTTTACCATCCGAGTGTCGCGACTCTGTGACCGGCAACGCTTACTTCCATGGATGTGTGGATGAGCTCACTTGGTATTTAGAGGGAAAGACTGGCTGGTTGGCTGGCATGGTTCTTGCTTCTTGCATGATATGTGTAAGTACAGATGACACTGTATTTTTATTCTATAATTTTTGTTATTATAAGATAAATAATAATAAAGAACAGGATTTACAAAGTATTGAAACATAATTAGAAAGACAAAGTCTTAACTTTAAAAGTAGTAGTTAGTCTTTATTTGGTATCTTTACTAATTACATGAATTGTGTATTTTCTTTTTCAGGTGGTGAACGCAGTTATGTCCCTTGTCCTGATACAAGCGGTGAAAAAAGAAGAAGACGAGGCCATTGTATACAAAAATTAATTGTTTTGTCATACGATTCTACAAAATAGATAACGTTCTATATTTCTAGTTAGATGTAAGTAATCATATTAGTATTTTATCACGATAATTTTTTTTATAGCATGTACAAATTTATACTAAAATTACAATGCAGGTATATCATAAGAAAAACTTCATTTGT
Organism: Papilio memnon; assembly: GCA_003118335.3. Taxonomy (NCBI): domain Eukaryota; kingdom Metazoa; phylum Arthropoda; class Insecta; order Lepidoptera; family Papilionidae; genus Papilio; species Papilio memnon. The sequence goes on along the minus strand of LD688932.1, from coordinate 2,481,923 downwards.
TTATTATTACCGATCAAAATTTTTTTTTAGCATAATAAGTGATTATTTTATGACAACAATACAAAGAGACAAATAGATTAACATTTTATATTATCAACAACAATTCTAATATGAACAACGTAGTGTTAAGTAAAAATGAAATACCACCTTTATTTAGAAGTAATTTAAGTTTATTTTTGTATAACAAAGTATAAAACAAGTAGCTTAAGTCTCGAGTATAAGCAACGAGATTTTTGTACTAAAATATTTTTTAAGGATTAATGTTCTAGTGTTACTTTCATTAAATAAACGTGAAAATAAAATAAACCCATAGTTTTATTATTTTGTTTAAGATAACTCATGTGCTAAGAACAAATTACTTTTTGGACATTCCATGTTCAAGGACTCACACACGTATCTAAAAGGAAAACGGCATATTTAAAAACATCAAAAGACAATGCACTATTACACAAGTTCAGTGAAAACTCAATTGTCTCCTGGCTTGTTAGTGTTTACTTAGCCTTAGGGCGGGCGCACTATTGTCTAAACTATCGC
>LD688932.1:2464663-2477305 GCA_003118335.3 Papilio memnon | reverse complement strand
AAAAACATTAAAACCATTTGGTTGGTTATTGGAGCATAAAACAAGTCTGCGAGGCGTAGCATTATCTGATGTGCTTCTATGGAGCAAGTCGTACCAACCATAAGTCAACTTTCTGCGTCATTTGGCCACGTCCTAATGGATTGCGAACTGAGTTATTGTCTCCACAAAGGCTTCGCAGACAGAGTATAATGACGCGTTCGGTTAACATCTTTTTACGCTTTGTTACCATAAACGAACTCTCTGTTAGATGTGAACGTTTTGTTACATTAAAATAAGGTGTTTAATCTCGTATACGAGTTAATCAATACTAGTGGTTGCTGGAGTATTTTAGCCATGTTTCTAGAAGATCCGAAAACGCAGAAATAAAGGGACTCAGAGGGAGCCGCTCTATGCGCTGGATTGACCAAGAATGCACCGAGCTCGACACCACTGCAACTCCATCCAAATCGGTGACAATCACATGAATGAAAAAACATGCTACGAGAGATGTTCATTAATATCAACGTAATAAGAACATAGAATATTCTGTGCCTAAGGTAAATGAATGAGTAATCGCATTAAGAGCGTGTGCACACCTGAGACTAAACTATCGCACAACTGTTCAGTCTCGCTTTAATTCTTATGAGTTTATATGGATACACACACTACTCGATTTTTAGTTGTGCAACTAAGCAGTTGAATTGACTGCGAAACAATCGACAATCGCACAAGAGTGTGCGATAGTTTAGTCAAAGGTGTGCGCCCCCTCTAAAGAATAACCAAATGATTTACTCACGTTGTATAGCAACCAAAACAGCTTTTATGCAGTGATCCCGAATCCAATGTACACAAAGTTCTTTTTTAATGTTTAAAATATTCACGTAACCGTTCTTATTGGGGCGTCACATTCGTACTAGAGACTGCGGCATAGCAGATGAGCGCACTTTCACATTTTACGATGTCGTAAATTTTTAACATCACAAAAAGTCTGGTTGCTACTCCTTTAATAAGGAATGATATTCAAACAACGCAGATATGTTAATGTAATGCAAGCATAAAGTTTTAAAGCGACAAAAATGATCTCATCAAGGCTCCTCTTTCGTAAAAATCACTTGTAAATGTTTATTGTTGGTTTTTTTAACATGTTAAATGTTAAAAGTTCAATGACCTTATAGGCAAAGAAAGAAAACTACTTTATAAATAATAGTCTATAAGAAAATGTACCTATTTTACAGTGTAGGAATGCACACGACACACCTCTCCGCGCCCAACCCGAGAGGGATTTTCAACCTACCCTCTTGTACGAGAGAATAACAATTAATTCGGCTACCCGCTTTAACCCTGTCTTATGCCGCGAAATTTAAAACCATAGTTAGCCACCGAATAAAGCGGACACGGATCTGTACCAATCTATAATTTCTAGCACATTAGAGATTAATCAAAAAACATATTCCGAAGAACAAAAGAAAACGTACAACATAAAAGTAATTAATAAAACGATACAATATTACTGTTCACTCACGTGAAGCCTTAAAAATACACAATTAATTCCAATAATTTTGTAGATGTTTTCATAATAAAGTACTTTTTAGAAATTCGTCTAGACGACGTATTTGTATGGAATATTTTTGGATAGTACGTAATCTATGTTGTGTTATAAAATTTAACGACGAATATTCACGTATCTACATTGTATCACATTTGTTAAGAGACGCGACACGCGCGCTCCGAGAGCCTTTACGACGCAGTAAACTGAACTGTCTCTAGTTTTTACTTTTTTAAAGGAATATTTATTTTCTGGATAACATCATCAAAATGTAGTTTCTGGATCGCACAGAGAAAAATCTATTAAATATTTATATTTGTTATTCTGAATTAACGTCATTGTTGTCGAGATATGTGTACATTATTTAGACCCACCAAATTGTAAATTGTCTGATAACAATCCAGCGTGTAAAATATGTGATGGAAATATCGGATTTTGTTCTCTTATCTGACAGTGACGTCATCTTTAAGCTATCTGAGCCTCTATCAGCCAGTGGTGGGACAGGCCCTAAGTTTCATATAAATTTAAGACTCGGAAGACATTATTACTAGAATATTTAAAATATCAATTACCATACAGTAGTAATTCTATTGATACAAAAACATTTTTAATTTACACGACTTGAATAAACATCCTCCCCAAAAAACTATTCTATAAATAATGCTTTGAAATCGCAACATCAAAGTTTTCGAAATCCCTCGTAATCTGAATTCGATTAGCCGAGTTAAGTTTTAGTCAGATTTGCGACCGAAACGTTGCGGCCAACAATCGTAGTCGAATTCCGGATTTAACTTAGTTGTCTGCTTTGCTTTTAGATAGTTTAGCAATGTACTCTAAACATAGAGATTAGACGGACTATCGATTAGATTACAAAATTAATAATAAAATATATATTTACCTGAGCAAGCTCTAATAGGTTAAAAAATAGTTTAGTTGCAGATATGCTATCTGTTAGAAAGAGTAAAGTAAAATATAATGAATCTGAAAGGAAAATAAAAAAAAAATTACGTCACTGCATAGCGCACTATCAAATCGTGTATTTCTATTGACAAAGCACCTATACCACATCTAATCTCATCTCCGTTTTCTAAAAAGAATGAAGGATGTTGTTGTACAAGTATTTAAGCAGTAGAAGACTACTGTATGGGAATTTGTTTTGCGTTAATTTCGTTCACTAAAAGTATTACGAACTTTATTGAATACTTTTTATTATACTTAATTTATTCTCAGAACCGTGTTCTCTCGGTTCATAATTAATTTAATAATCTTCATAACAATGTTCCCCAAAATGTCTAGCAGAAATAATTGAATAAGTCTTACGGTTTAAGCCTATTGTTAGGATTAATGATGAAGTGGGTATAGAAAACTATGTCAAGCCACGCTTAATACAAAATGAATGAGATTGAACCATCATTCAACTGAAGCTTCCACGATAAAATATTAGAACGTTGTTAATCTTAAGGACTATAATTACTACATTATTTTTTATTTTTAATCTATAATAAGTACTAAGCTAGCTTTTGACATCAACCTTGTCCAAGTAGAATAGGAAAACTGACTTATTATTCCGTTACAGTTATTGAGTAACTGCACATATTCTATAACTTCTACTTCTGCAACAAACCATTGTTTCTTAGCTTAACTTTCTTACATAAATAATATACAGATTCCTCTGCATAAACTGCACAAAGACATAATATTTAAAGCTATTTCTAACATGTTCTCGCTGTGAAAATGTTAACATTATACAAGACGTCGCGTCGGTATGTAAATGACATCGATTACAGAAGCAATCGCTCGGTGAAGCGTGTGTAATATCTTAATCTCCTGCATTCACTGAGCTGTCTGCACTCGTGTGTACGTGTGTAGGCGGCCGCAAACATGACACTTCATTACGTCAATAAAAATAAAACTACAGCTATGGATGGCTAAGTGTAAAGCCCCTCGTACACAAAAAGACTTAAACATGCCGATTGTTTTTATTTATTTAATACTTTTTGCACAAATATTACAATAGTATACTATTACATATTATAAAGGTTCCTACACAGGTAAGCGTCGTAAACTTTTCAATCTGTCATCGCCATAGTTAGTCCTCTCGCAACCTGTTTTGCTTCGATTTTCAAGTTGAAGGAGCAAATCCATGCACTTGTTATGTACTTCCCGAATAGACGACGTGTCGACGATTAAACGGAGTACGGAGCGCGACGCGATACTCGCGACGCAAGGATACGAGTAGAATGTTAGTTTCATATACGTTGCTCTGTGTACGAAGGAGCTAAGGCTACGACAAGACGTAGCCTAGCTACGACATACGCGTAGATGTCTACGCATATGTATTGAGTATTACTTAAATACGAGCTGTCGCCCGCAAACTTCGTTAGTGTAAAATAAAAAAAAATGGTTGTCTATAACATTCCCGCGTGCATCTACTTTTTACCAGCTACCAGTCAAAGTCCCGTCCAAATCGGTCCACCTGTTCCAGAGATTTTCTATAGAACATTTAAAATAAACTTTTATTAAATTAATATAGCACAGCCAATGTTCAATAGAACGATGGTATAACAAAGTTAAGGGTTTCAGAGGAAATGTTTGATCAGAGTCTTTGTTTCTTCAACGTAAACACTCGTACCGGATATTAACCTTTGTCCGGACGCGCGATAGAATAGATCTAGGTTATTTCCAGTTCTCAATTCTATTTTATATTGAAATCAAATAAAGATAAAGCAATATAATTGACATCAATGAGTATTTTACCTAAACTAATAAGGTTCGAAAAAAAAACTTAGGATTTTTTAAAACATTCACATTTCATTTCACTCGCTCAATTTTTCTAAGTGAAATAAACTCGTCGTAATTGAGATCCCCTTAAGATAATTTTTCAACTCATTGATTTAGAATTTCCCGTTCCATTTGTTCTTGACAACATTTAAATGTTTGATTGTCGTAAAAACTGAGAAAACGGGACTTGAAAGCGGATCTATGCTTTTATGTCGTAATGAATAAAAAAATCTATACTAATATAATAAAGCACACACTTTTGTTGCCTAAGATGTCAGCAATTACAGCATATTTTTGAATGATTCTTTTTTTAATAAAGAGCCCTACACTTATGTCACGCTTTAGACTATATATTTTCACGCCATTAAACTTATGGGGTAAATATTATGGATAAAAACCCTAATGTGGGAAAGAGACCATAAGTTGCTGCCAACATCAAGGAAGCAAGATGGCCATAGTAGGATAATTGGTATTTTGACATTTGCAATTGAGAATTTGACAAATAATAAAATAAAGGTTTTATAATTTCATGCGAATGAAGCCGGAAGGGAACAGCTAGTATAATATATTTACGAAATGCTACTCCTGGTTTTTTTTTTTCATTTAAATATTGTCAAAAGGAAAGCATTGTTGAAACTTTTAGTACAGACCCTATATGACGTATCATACATCCAAACATACGGTTAACAGTCTTTCTAAATACTCAGATAACCCACTTTGTCAATCCGATAATAAAATATTTTAATAAAGTTATAAAACTCATGAAATAACATTGTTAAAAAAATATACACGTGTAAAAAACTCTCGAGTGAGGGGTAATAAATAAATATCCTATCAGGCTTCCTTGAATAATATCTATATTACAATTAATATACAAACTCAATGGAGAATAATTATCTCCCGTTCGAGATTGTTCGATATCCTGTTCTCATTGATGTTGTGCCAGTCAATAGGAAGCGGAGCGGCACGTTGCATGATTGAAACGCACGGATATGGACCAGTAATGACACATTTAGCGTACATACTAAACAACTCATTTACACGTAAATAGATATTAATTTATTTTACGTAATATTTATGAAGTTACTTTTAGCCCCGAGACTTTGTTCTTGCTTAATTAAAAAAACTTAGAATTCTATGTATACTTCCAGACAATGTTATACTTTGTGCTAAATTTAATCGAGATCGCATTTATAGTACAAGTGACAAACCATCCAAAGACCTCCTCTAAAGCTCTTTTAAAAGAATACGTCAAACTAATTTTCAAAGCCAAAAAACCGCATATCTCTTTTAAGGTAGTTTAAGGTTATATGTTATATGTTTTCTTTAGAATTTGTCTATATATGTAATTTCTTTTTTTGTAGCAATGAATATATATTCATTCATTCATTCAAAGGTCGCATTAAGATATCCATGTCGACTCTAAATGCTTTATATAAACGATTTTGTAACATTACAATTTAAACAAAGATGTCATTTAAACTATGTAACTAAATAATCCCATTATCTACTAACAATACACAATGTAACGAAAGTCCCGTACACGTGAATACGACGTAAGTCCCACTTAATTAATCTATCCTGCTTTATTAACGTAGACGATCAAGTCAACGGAATTTATAGTCGAAACTTAGTTAGAAGCTTGCACTGATGTCGTCTTAAAGCTTGCGGAGCTGTTACTAATTACAACTTTATTGTTTGCTAGACAATGCTTAACTACTGTCTACTCTTGAATTAATGCTCTATCCTGGATAACTTAATGAGATTTCCTTAAAATGTAAATTTGTTATCTCAAAGTTGTGTTCCAGTGGTTATAACAGCGTAGTTAAACGGAATTTTAGATGCACGCTTTTCGTAATGTTTAGTGTTGATTTATACGAAAAATAAGTGAATAGATTTTTTAAAGCATATTCGCTATACGACAAAAAATCTTGGTTTATTTTAACAACTTTAAGAAACGACAATGAGAATAGTGAGTTGTAATTATGACATATACTACAGGAAAGAGCTTTATTTTTCAACTGGATTGGAAGTATTGTAAATTGTACCAATTATTAGTTACTTAAACTTGATATATCATACACTTCAAAAACAAACTTGGCCTCTACTGGTTCTAGAGAGTATGAAATAACTTAATAACGGACGCTAATCGACCAAAATTAATCCATGCTGTTTAACAAGTAAAACGTTCAGTATAATGTAACCTACACACGTTAGGTTTTCCATGGTAGTTGTGATCTAATATGCATAATGAAAAGCATAATCCAGTTTGATACTAAACATAACGCTAGGATGTACGTGAAGACGCATATAAGGTAAAAACTGTCATGCAAAAACTAACGTGTGTGGCCTACATTACTCTTCGATTTAAATTGTAAGTCACCAGCGAGAAGGTCGACCTATTTTCCGACACAGAATACAAGCCGCTAATTCATAGAATTAATTAAACAATTGGAATTTTCTCGAAAATAATAAATAACAGCTTAACAATACATAACGTGTTACCCCAAGCGATGGAAGCCATATTGATATTATGGCCAATATTTCATCTAAAACCTGTCACACATCACACGGGAATATAAGCGATCAATTTGCGAACTAACGCCGGACTGATATTGATTGAATATTCCCGGACGTTAGTGGTCTAACATCGCAGGAAATCCTTTGGAGATGTATTACTGGGCCATACAACACCGTCATTGAAATTTCAATCACTGTCTTTCGGTACTAGGCTATAACGAAACATTAAGTTATATGAAAGGCTGTTGAATTACTAATTATTTAAATAAGCTTTAATCCTTGATTTTAATTACGTATTAGTTTGGAATAAATTATCTTTAAACGGATTTTGAAATATTAAATGTAAACCTGTTATGATTCTTATTTTGAATTTCAATAACATTTTTTTATTAGTGTCTATTGTCGATCGATTGATTACTTTCAAATTTGTAAAAGACATGTAAATTGGAGTTACTGAGTAATAATAATATTATAATATATCGTAGAATTATACCCCTGAATTTTATTTATTTATTTTCAAGGAAGACCAACAGCTATTTATTACAAAATATAATAATAGGCCTTCACGAATAGAAACATTTTGAAGCTATAGACAATATGTTTGAGGCTATTTCACTGCAAGGACTGTTCCCATAAATTATAACGTCTGCAGGGACGCTTAATAGCCGGTGACAGTTTGCGGATTACCCTACACTCGTGTACGCAACACAAGACACATGTATGTTGAAATACACCTTCATAAGTTTTGTTACTTAATATAAACGTACAAAACATCAATAAGTATATTGTTTTTAAATATTTTTATTTATATAAGCCACAAATAAGCTAGTTATGAATGTGGAGGGGTACATCGGTAGAGATAGACCTAGAAAGAGATGGATGGATTGCGTGAAAGGTGACATGATCAAGAAGGGAGTGATGACTGAGATGACGGATGACAGAGTTATTTGGAGGACGAAAACCCGGTGCGCCGACCCTACGGGAGTAGGATAAGGAGGAGGAGATGATGATGAAGCAACAAATAAGCTATTTAAATAAAAAATAAAAATGTATGTATTGCAAATAACACAAATAATAATGCTGTGCCAATAACTTGGTTTAATGTCTGTATCAAAATGTTGTCAAAGTTATTTTATGTTATAAATGAGACTTTAGCCTAAATATTAATGAAATAAGCGCGTTGTAATAATCTGCTTTCAGATGAATTAGCATAATAATTATGTTATGTTAATTCGTTATCATTAGGTTTATTTACTCAGACGTTATTTACATAACGCGATTGACTGGATTAGCTTACAGGTACGAAATTGGTTATATATTATAAAAAAATATTATTATAATTAAAATAAAGTTAATATGAATGTTGTAAAAAAATTAAAAGTTAATGTACTTACGTTTATCACCAGGCCAAATTTAATTAAAATAGGCAGATTAAAGATGGGAAACTATCAGATTTAAAATATTTCCTAAATGTGGTAATTGATTTTTTAAAAAAACCTATAATTTATTCACTCGAAGCAGTATGTACTTCTAGTTAGAATCTAAATAAGTTCTTACTTAAATAACTTAATAGGTTCTGTGAGGGTATTCTGAGAAAATTAAATTACCGTCTCAATGCAAGCATGCAATTTGCTTGCCATGACGCCGCTTGTGTCTCGATTAACTTTGCATAGATTGGCTTCTCCTTTTACATAATTGAGCAATTCGCGTGAAGTAGTTAACTGGGATTATATACCATAATCTATTTATTAGAGTTTATTGCAGTTGTTTGTTATAACTATTACTATACACGTGAATATACAGAGTACTGAAATAACCTGTCACGCTCATCTAAACCGTTTATTGAACCCCTTTTATCGATTAAAAAGCTATTTGAAGATGACTGAAGAAAACATTTATTAAGATCATTTTAGTTGATAGAAAATAATTAAAATGTCATAATTCCTCATCATCACCAGCTCACTATACGTCCCCACCGAGGGGCTCGGAGCCTACCCTAAAGTTAGGGTGACCCATAGTCAACCACGCTGGCCAAGTGCGGGTTGGTTGGTTGAATTTCTTCGCCGATATGTGCAGGTTGCATCACGATGTTTTCCTTCACCGTAAGAACGTCGGGTAAATTATGTACATATGAAAAATCGAAAAATCACATTGGTGCATGGCGGCGGGATTCGAACCCAAGACCTGTAGATTACAAGTCAAGCGCTTAAACCACTGAGCTACCGACGCTCTTAATAATATATAATATAATATATTATATAATTCCATAATTCCTCATTAGTTTCTAATAATATAACTTAAATTTCTTTGTATAAAATTGAAACATCTGAAAAATCTAAATCATCTTCCCACTTCAAAATGTAGAGAAGATTTGTATGTTTTTTTATTACACGTATAGGATTATAATCTACTTTTAATTATTATTTATAGTCCATGTTCTACGAGTTAAGATAACTCATTTGCAGTTCTTCTAGTGTTGTGGATGTCTTTGGGCTTTGATCACCTCGGTGTTCCCGCTGCTAAAAATAGCTTCACTTTTCGTCCAAGAGATGAGCCAAGCGAAGAACTATTTCACAATATCACATCAATTTCATGGTCCGGTTATTCCTTAATATTGAGGGGCTCACGTCCCCTTTGAACGTACTCGTAAGATGCAATTTTGTGAACACCAATATAACATTTATTAGACATTCTTGCTTTACTTCGTCAAAGGATAGGTCGAAGTGTTACCTATTACCCAGCACCAAGTAGCACTTTACCGTCTACGGCGGCCTCATAAAATCTTATTGGAATAACTTCTTCCACAGCTTTAGTTTAAATTATGCTTTAACTATCTGCATTAGAATCTTCCAACAAGCATATGTTACTGATACTTTATGTTATTTGTGTCTATTTTAGGTAAATGTGTTCACACCTTTAATTAATTTCGATAGGACGTAGATTCGAAATGAGGTTTTTTCTCGTTTTTTTTTCATCGAATGTCACTGTTATTTCACTATCTAAAAACTTGTACAAGTGAAAATAAAGACGTGAAATCAATTTTATTCATTTCTAGCTGTTGCTCGCGAATTCGCCTGCATGAAATAAAAAAAAAAACAATAAAAAAACACAGCTTATGTTACTCACAGATAAACTACCTTTCTAACGGTGAAAGAATTTTTAAAATCGGCCCAATAGTTTTTGCGTGAATCAAATACATGCAAAAATCCAAAAATACAAATCTTTCTTCTTTATAATATTAGAGTAGATAAGAATAGCTGCGACAGTAAATAATCCCTATAAGATTATCTACATATTTGCAACGTTCATATGACTCCAGCAATAATGTGGTGATACGTAAATCTCATAGCGTTGCTGTAATTGTGCCTTCGCTAGCAATTAAGACTTAATTGTTTTCATTGCAGTACATTACTGTATATAACTAACGCTTACGGTTTCGCTTGGTTTGGTTTATGGTGTTTTAATCACTAAATATCAAATTACATTGATTTAAAAAAGAACTAAACCGAAACGACGTAAAACAGACTGGTCTTTTAATTTCACTATGGAGAAGAAAATACAATAATACAAAAGTCGGAAAAAATTATTTATGTTGAAACAATTTTACATGCGCTCAAATAGAATTTACTTTACAAAATTCCACGTTGCACTTGATGTTGTTCACAATGCAAAAGACAATTGTCTTAGATACGAGAACAATAGCGAAATGTTAACTAGCACAATTAAATTAATTAACGCAAGACTAATTAATGTCATCTTGGCTTTAGTTGCTAACGTGTCTGTTCGCAGGTGCAACTGAGATTATATTATGACATGAGATTGATGTATGCATTTGTAACATGAGATTTTTCTAATAGAAAAATATACTTAGATATAAAATCAATAGTTTTTGACGTTTTGTTGACGCTTATCCATAAGAGGTAAGTAGAGATTACAGATTCTACATATTTGGCATGATCGTAACGATGTCAAGACGATGACCCTTGACAAATTATTGGTTTTCATATTTAAGTAACGCTTATTATCTGCTGTAGACGTGGTGATTAACTGCTACATTCACAATTGTTAAAGGAACCCTTAGTGTAAATAGTTAGTGAGAAAATTATCTTCTAAGATAATGTTTAAGAGATCAATTAATGTTGAAAATGTTGAGTGAAATCTTAACATCAATAATTATACTTGATGTAGTGTAGCGTTTTTATTATATCTACTGGCGCGTAATCTTAGCTCTGCGTTTCTAGAAAACTCAGGTAAGCAAAATAATTTGCTTAGTGAAACATAACTTCATAATTAAGATGTCTTGCACGTAGCTAGTATACCGTATTAGTTGATTGAATTTGTTTTAATTAGATTTTGAACAATTGATAACCATCATCAGCCTTAGTCGGATGATTGGACATAGGTCTTTTCCAATACCTTTAACAGAATGGGTCTTCCGTCTTCTGCAACGGCTTCCCGCCGAAGTCGTCGGTTCACCTGGATGGAGGACTCCCGCTCCAGGTAACGTAATGTAATTATCGTTAATTTATAATTAACGCGTTAAAACTTGCAAAAAAAATATTAATTCTTCAATTGTTTTATACGCGTTAGTAATTATGACAATGCTTCATTATCGCATTGTTAATTAGACAATCGCATCAACCTCTTTCATACTTCACATTGAGACTGAATCATCCATGATACACAAAAAAAAACCTCCTCAGTAATAAGTGATCTTTTTTAATTTTTATTCAACGTTTTTAAAACGAATTAAATAATTAGGTTCTCTCTTATATACAAATAAAAACTAAATGCAGCGAAAAGTATTGATGTAAGTAAATAAATTAATGAGTGGACTATATTGGGCATCAGTTGGTAGGAACAGGAAACCAATCGAATATAAACAGCCACGTCTACAGTTTACTTTCCAAGTAATACAACTTCATTACGTTAAACGAATCGAAAAGTATATAAATATCAATAAAAGAAGGCAATTTCTACGTAACAGTTAATTTAGAGAAGCCCACGATTTAGTGTATTTCCTTTATTTCGATTTGCCTCTTTGTTAGGTATTTACAATACTAGTAGCCTTTAATTTATTTTTGCTTTTCTTTCTTTGACCCTTCTAAAGGTAGTAGCCAACAATATTTATCAAGTTGGAATAACCGCAAAAAAGTTATGCATGTTTAACAATAAACTTCAAATAAGGTATGTGAATAATCGTTAGAACTTAACAAGGGATTGTATTTAAAATATTGTAAAACAAAAAAACGTTCTTAATAAGGATAAATTGTTAAAGAAATGAATATAATTTCGATACTTAATTGGGTACTCGTTTGAGCCAATTCGGTCTCTTTTTTCTCCTAATTGACCTCGTCAGATTTGTTGCTAGCTTAAATGTTAATGGGAATAATATGAAGTTGTTTTCATCAATTTAGAATCAAAAGAATATTTTAACGAGCGCTTTTACCTTTGATAAAGCTCCAAGGCAATTTATTACAGGGTACCTACAATATTTATTTATAGAACTAAGTAAGAGAAAACAAAAGCAAATACGTAGTACTATCGTTAAATTACTTTATTCAATAATTTTATAAAAAACTAGCTATTGCTCGCGACTTCGCCCTGGTGAAATAAAAAAAATATAGCCTATGTTACTCACAGATAAATTACCTTTCTATCAGTGAAAGAATTTTTAAAATCAGCTCAGTAGTTTTTGAGTTATTTTAATACATACAAAAATACAAATCTTTCCTCTTAATATATAGTATAGATTTGTACAAAAAGGCCTAGTGAAACCGCACGTGGCCACCGCATATAGGATTAGAGGAAGCAAA
>LD688932.1:2433665-2452388 GCA_003118335.3 Papilio memnon | reverse complement strand
TATTCTCAAATACGACATTTTTATTACTTTCATTCTATTCTTGAAATATATACTATTCGTGAGTTGGTATTCTATTTGCCAACTCCGAGCAATAGAAAAGTTCCGCGGCTCGCAAAGTCTATTGTTGACCTAAAAACCTAAAACAGATCATGTAGGAGTTTTATATAACTGGAACAAAATATCGAAACATACAAAACATATATGAACCAGTACTATTCTATACCTTTGATTTTTATACCATATGGAAAATGTATAACTTAGGAAGTGACCTATGCCAATATACATTTGCCGTACCTAGATTAGAGAGTTGAAGATGCGTTGCTTACCTTTAAAAGACAAAGAAGAGGGCTATACAAAAAGTGTACACCGTTCTATGTGTTCCCCCGCGATTCCGTCCGCAAGGAATTAAAAAAATAAGAAAAGTAGACTATGTGTTCTTCTAGATTATCCTCTACCCCTATGCCAAATTTAATCGAGATCCGTTCTGTTTCGGCAACAATCTCTAATCCAATCCATCTAAACTTTCGCATTTATAATATTTGTAAGATTAGTGAACTCTATTTATGTTATTAGCAAACATATGTTATGAATAAATCTAGATATGCAATGGCTAAGTCTGATTACCTCCCGCAAGCAAATTGCGCCCGGTCTCTAAATTACGACCAGTATAAATTGACTTCTGTCGGTACATACGTATTCTCCCTCGATACCAAAGTGTCAATGATCTTTGGGAGAGCGACGGGTCAGTGGTAAATTGGTCAGACTCTGATTTATCGACTCTCTGGATCAACTTCTGTGAGAAATAAAGCTACGATATTAACTAGAGTAAGGAATACTTAATACTTACCCGACAGTTAATAACATCCACATTCAGATGTCTTAAACCTTTTACATGAGACATTTTATTTCTAAGACTAAATAATAAATGATAATACAATGAAAAAAAATGTATAATGACGTACAGTTTCCTGTTATACAACATTTTAAAATGTTTTATTTTTAAAAATAAATCAAAATGAAGTAAAATCCTCAACTCAACATACAGTAACGTTTTTCGGTCGTCCACAGCGATGTCCAATCAATCACGGATAGCCCAGTTTTTACGTACCTATTATTCCCGAAGGACAGGATTTGCAGGTGATGTCCCTAGATGGACAGTATCCAAAAAAAACTCCCAATCCATCCGATATATAGATCCAGTTTTACGTTTTGTTGGCACGCCCGCATTCAACCACACGGCACTTCTATTTTTTTTACTATCGCCGCATGTTTTCTAATCAATTCAAAAATTTACTTTGATTTCGCTTAGTTTATTCAAAATACTAACAACCGAAACAAAGTTCTATTAGGGTAAAAGATGAAAAAACGTTTAATCCCGATTCGGATATAATTAGCGACGACAAATTCTTTCAAGCGTAAACCATTAAAAAGTTCTAACAAAGGGGTTAAAAACCATTCCTTACTGTAATTGCAAAGAACGAAACAATTAAAAAAATAACCAAGATTCACTCCCATGGTCAGACAATGACGTCATCAATACAAGATGGCGCCGAAAAGTGATAGAAAGAGTAAATGATTTTATCGTTTTTATTAGCATTGTACTTCTTTAATATAAAGTTCTTTAATATTTAGTCACGTTCCAATTAGAAAACAGATTTTTAACTAAAACCTTGCAAAAGTCACGTTATTTGTAAAACGTAAATATTTATTAATATTTTAAACAATCTACAAGTGTGGCTAAAAATTTTACTTCATTATTCTCAACTCCTTCAATTCATTTAGGCCTCATTAGCCCTTCTAAGTTATCGGACAGGAAACAAATTCATTTCGCTACACCAACGTACTTATGATAAATACGGATGTTAGACCAAAGGACAGTAAAATATTAATATGCTCGTCGGAGTGACGAGCGTTTTGTAGAATTCATTTCCGAAGGCAGATCATATACACGGTAACGATCTTCCATTGTGTGCGTGCGTATAACTTCACAACACACTCTAATCGAATTGCAAACATTTACAGAGATTAACCAATTGATTTTTTAATAACAAAACGCATCATTCCACCATTCAATGACAACTGTCATCTTTCATTCGATCGCCGCTTGATATCTATCACGCACGATGTATATTCAGCCAGTACTCAAATTTATTAGTTGCCAGTTACTTTAATCGTTTAAAAATTAACAATAATATCGCCCCGTTATGCTTTTTACGATTGATAGAGACGTAATAACAGATGTATACAAGAAAGCCCTTGTATACATACCCGTTTGGGTATTTGTATACTTGACATATGGATGTATAACAATAGGCCTCATCTATGAAATAGTATCTTCAACGCCCTGCAATGCAATGCAATTATCGAGTAGTTAAAGACTATAATTTAATTTGGCCGATTTCAAAAATTCTTTCACCAATAAAAAGCTATCAGTGTATAATGTTTTGGTCATGTTTTTTTATTATTTTTTAATTTCACGCGGACGAAGTCGCGAGCAACAGCTTGTCTAAAATAGTATAGTCAATAAGAGGAAGTCAAATTTATTTTGCGCACTGTCTACCTCACTCGGAACGGGTGCGTTCTATAATTATTTTTTTCATCAATTTACGTATTATCTGGAAATAAAGCAAGTTTTAATTAAATATTATTTAAATTAACATAAACGTTAATTAACATGTCGGAATGTTTTAATATCGAATAATAAAAATGTTTATTGACGTTGCATCATTAAAAACATGAGTTTTAATTAAGTGTTCCTGTTGAACCAGTGTCCAATTTTGTTTTATTTTAAGTGTCGTTAAGGGTCAACATTGTAATATTAAACGACAGAATTATATTTAAAGCATTTAATATCCTGGGAAATCCGATCATTTTATTTAATTCTCAACCCCGTTGATTTCGACGAACACGTAAATGTTTTTGGAACTAAAACTTTAGGAGAAAAATTCGTCAAGACAAATAACATAAATCTCAGTATTTGCTTATACTAGAATAGCCGGGGTAAATTGCGCGATGCAAAACATTTTCCTAAAACTTTGGAGGTAGATAGATGCCTAATAACTTTTAACGTAAAAACCGTTAGATCTCTCCGACAACAAAAACCTTTTATCGGCGCTCATCCAACGCTTTTGATGCGGAAGAAATGGTTCCGAACGGATACGACTAAGTGATTTCGTGAATCGAGTTTGACTGGCGCCATTCATCCAAATATACTGGAGTTTACGACAAACTACAAACAAGACTAACTAATAGGATCCGGTGAACGACGCACGTTCGACTCGAATTCGACTCCCGACGCCCGCCGACTGTTCCCCTAAGCCCAAATAAAATGTCGTCATCAACCCCCTTTCCTCACCCCTCAAACACCGACATGCGCCCTCTACAACGTAGGATGTAGACTCGGGTGCGTTAATCAAATTACGATTCTAATGCTAAAATAACCAGCAATCATAATTTCTAAACAACAAAATGTTGCTACGTAGGTAACATCTTACTCGTATTAAAGTGATTTGAAATCAAAAGGGATTAATTGAAAACTTTAACATTTTATGGCAACATTAAGAGGTTAACGAATTATGTTATTGTTTAATTAAAAAGACAATGCTATTAATCATCGTATAGAATCTCAACTCGCAAACATGAAGAATATTTTGCCGCCACCTTTTAAAAAATGCAGACGCATGCGCGATCTCGAAACGACCCGCAGTAAAACGACTGGTCACGTGACTCGACGCGGCATTCGCTCGGCGCATCTCGGCAGTTGTCGGTGGACCGCTCCAGCGAAAGCACGTCCGTGCGAGTTACGTCGGAAATCACATAAATGTCAAATTAAACGATTTCGTCAAAAAATACATGACATGTGCTCCGCGTCGACGTAAACAAGCGTTGTTAAATTGCATTATGTTATTCGGTAGTGCGTATATTTCGTATTAATCCAGTTTAGTGTTTGATTTTTGTGTAGCAAATTTTATAGTAGCCGCTGATGTTAGTGTTTTCGAGGCTCGCTGGAACGTTTGAGATGTTGCGATTTATATCCGTCTGTAGCGTTAGGAATGTATTTTAGTGATGTGATATTGCTGAGGTTTTTTTGAGTGTTTACACGATGGACCGAGTAGGTGGCGTGTGTCGGTTTGGGGGTGTTGTGTCCGCGGTGAGAAATCGTACGGGACGAAGTAAACGACGTCTTACCGGACCAGGTCAGGCGAATGGAGAAATTCCAGAAGCTCCGAGACGCGGGCTTGGCGCGATCCTCGTGTTGGCCTGCATTCTGGTCTACCACAACAGCCTGTATTGTGGTTTCGTCTTCGATGACATAAGTGCCATAAAAGAGAACAGAGACCTGCGGCCACAGACACCAATATCCAATATTTTCCTGAATGATTTCTGGGGAACTCCTATTCATAAGGTAAAATAATATTTTTTACACTATGTGCTTGATAGCGTTAGATGACAGTCAATTCAAATATGCCACGATAAACTTATACCGAGGGTTCACAAATGAAGATTTCATAATTTTATTAAGTTACGAAAAGGTAGAACTTATAGTAAACAGTGTTCACTTAACACTTTAATTTCTGACTTTAGATTTTATGTTATGTTTTCTCACTCCAAAATTTTTAGGAAAAACTGTTAAACAATAATTATTGGGTATTCTAAGACGTTTCTCATTACACAAATTTGAAACAAAAGCTTCGCTAAATTTATTTTAGTTAAACGGAAAATTTGACAAAAAAATAAACATATCCTACGACGGTATTCTTTTTTTTATTTACGTAAAAACAAACTATTTTGCATTTAGGAACTAGATAATAGCAACACATATTAGAGCTTAAAATATACGGACGCCAAGGTACCTAGATACGTCCCTTTAGTCTTTTAAGGGTAGATATCTGTACTGAATATAACTGATACTTCGAAGCCAATATAAATAACATTTTTAGTAAATGTTGTTATAACCGTAATGTAGGTTATAATTGTAAAAATAATGTCTAACAAGATGAAGCACGAAATATAAGTAAAACATTATTGAACATTAAGAAATGTAACCGTTCACGTTTTTATTCAGCCAGTATGCTATATTTCCTCGCGTTATTACCGTTATCAACGAAATAGCTTACTATAAAAAGCTAAATTTACATAATATTACGTACATTCATAACTTCGCGTCGCTGCGAGCATAGCTGTTTAGAGACGAAATTTCGCTACGCATTAACTCCGAGCTATACCGTAAATCAAACATTTACACGGCTCAGGTAAAACAGGAAATTTATAGTATTAATTAGGGATGTTTCATAGTGCATGCGGGTTATAGCTGTTTCAAAGAGCAACGACTTGCAACCAATCTGCCATTGCCAAGGACAGCAACAGTCGTTAAATAACGCAAAGCTAGTTCCGATAACCAGTTATTTTTGTGTCTGTCTGGTAACCGGTTGTTTTTTAAAAAGTAAAAAGAAATTAGATTAAATATGCAATTTTTTAAACCCAATCTGGCTCGAAGTCTTTTGTTTTTATAAATGGCCATACTATCGCTTTGTATTTTTTTCTTTTAAAAGTGGTTTCTTTAAAATATTTGATCTTATAAAATGCGAAGATTTTGATGTTTTTATAAAGTTCGAAGACGGGATTTACAGAGATTTGCATTCCGAACATTTCTCGAGTCTCGCCGGGAACATTTTCAACTATTAGAATTCTGAAGAGATTTAGCTGCATGGAATGTGACTGTTATTAAACGTTCACGCTCCATTGAATTAAAAACTTTTAACAAGTTACCTTTTATTGAAACCTTTCTTAGACTTTATGTGAGACTGTAACCCTTATAGTTACGGATTTGTAATATTTTTACAATTATTATGCGGTTTATCAAGGATTTAAAAAGTTCTGTTAATAAAGTAATAGACTATTTTCGTAATGGTAACACATGGAACTTTTTTCAATGTGCAATTAGTAAGTTTAAGAAGTCATTTTTGCGGTTCTTGTGATAAAAGCAGGAAGGACCCAATCTAATTCCTTTAAAAATTCGACATATACAACATTTAAAAAAGAAAAAACAATTTTTATATTGTTATTTCGTCCCAAAAGTGTTTTAGTTACTAAAGTCTGGAAATCTCTAACGCAATTCTCGTTAATTATTTAAGTCAATTAGTGCTCAAAACACTTTTAATTGCAAATTCTTTCGTAACGCTTTTACTTTTCTTTTAAAGTAAGAAATATAAAAGGAAAATAATATTTTAGTAATTAAAGTAAAATTAATCAAAGCGTGAATTGTTTTGTCACTTGTCGTTTAGTTTTGATTTAATTGAGGTTTACAAAATGTTTTTTCATTTTTTATAATGAAATACTTTAATATGCAAAAATCACAGGAAATACACAACGGAAACATCAGTTGTAAGCTTCTCTTTTGCGTCAGTTAGACATGTAAGTATGATTTTTGTACAAATCAATACAAACATTGGGAACGAGCAATTCGTTTCAACGAACCCTTATATATCACGAGCGAGCAATACGAGATGTATTCTGCGGCTTTGAATAATGTATACATAATCGTCACCCTCCTGTTTACTGGGTTCTGTTCCATCTAACAAACACTCAGATATGGATACTTTAATGATTTGAACGATACAAATATAAACATCAATAATATACTTGATTAATCACCAAGTAAAAATTCTAGTTGTTAAAATGTCATAAGTTAGAAAGGAGTTATCATTTTCAAAGTGATGTATTAAAAAAGCAATACTGAATAACTTAGAAATCAATTAACTTAATGGTCTAAAAGATAACGAAAGCTTAGTGAAGGCCTAAAAGTTTCGCAAACAAAAATTTCTCATTGACGCTCCAACTGAAACGCAGTTGAAAAAGTTCGTCGACTGACATTGATGGATGCGACGCGGACTCCAACTTTACTTTGAGCAGAACTTCTCGAATCGAGTTCGGGAGTCGCAATTTAATAACGAGCTAGTTCGCGTGTTACTCCGCGAGATGCATAACTGAAGCCCCGACCGGTTTGAAAACACGTCGCATCGTGTTTTGCTACGAGACGTGCTTTGGTTATCTAGTTTTCTTTGGTAGTTCTATTTTTAAACTCATTGATCGATCTCCCTTGCTCTTAGTAGAGAAGACAAAGAGACTGTCGGCTTTCATAAGTTAACATCCAAAGACTCTTTCTTCCTGAACTTGATAAATACTGTGCTGTCTTTTTAGTCAGTTTTAAGTATAAGTAAGATGAGGACACAACTAGACTTTAATTACAAATATTATGTAAAAATTTCACAAGCCAAACCAAGGATCGCATAAATAAATTTGTCAAACTCAAATCAAGTGGTAAAGCGGCTTTAAAGTCATTCAAAATGACAGAGATGACTATAATTCAACGGCCAATAGTCAGTTTGCTCGGTTTGCGGAATAAAACGTTAATCACTCCTCGCCAACCTTCGCAAATCTGACACGTGAAATGAAACTAATCACTTATCTAAATACTAAGCAACGCAGGCCTGGTTTATTGTTGGCTTTGAATTCGCATACCTTTTTTCCTCAACCTACTATGATCAGAATATTTCAACTACAGTTACAGGCAATAACAAGGTAGTAGTGATGAAATATGAAAAAAAAGTTAACTAAAATTATCAAGTAATTGTTAAATCTCATCAGTACTGATGGTCATTTAATAGTTGCAAGACTTAAAAAAGCTTCATTCATTGATTTCTTTTTCTTTTTATTTAGTTTCGGTTCTTTGTACTCGAAACCGCACGACAGTCGAAACACTAGTGCTATTTCTGCGAACTTTATCCGCGCTATAGCCTTCAATTTTTCAGCTTGTCCATTGTTTTTTTCTTTTGCGGAAAAACATTAATGACAATCGTCACGTTACAATGGTGCGGGAAATGGCCGAATTCAAAAGGTTTTTCTGTTACGTTTTCTTTGTAAATGTTCTGGGAAATGGATTTTACTTGGTTCACTGTTCGAAGTAAGCAAATTGAACTGTTATTAAAAGATTTTATGTTTCTGGTACTACTTTGTATTTAAAGTGGGTTTTAAAATTTCCATAGTCAAACAAAACTTAATTAGACCGACGATAGTGTAGGGTACACATAGAATTAGGTTACTGGAACACTCAAAGCTCAACATGGCATTAGAACGAAATCAACGGCATAAATCCAATTAATTTTACGTTGCATTGAGTCATTTAGGATGTTGTTATGAGGGAGAATATCCTCTTGTAACTAGATTTAACCGGATGAGACTGGAAATGTGACCTATATCCAACATTTTTGTTGGAAATTGATGAAAAGAACTACTTTGACGTAGACTGAAGATGTTAATATAGTCAGTTTACCAAAAAACTCCTAGATATAGAACAAAGACAATAAGGTTATTTTAAAAACAACAAAAATTTGGTTCTGACATTAAGGTATCCTCAGTTCTTCTAAAACTTTGTCATATTACTTTTAAAAACTGCTTGAAAAAGAAATGGAAATTAAATTTTCTACGATATTCGCACGACTTCTATTCAAACGCTTTAATTGCTTCAAAGTGCACTAATTGGTCTTAGCGCGATCTCTTGAAAGATATTCTGAAATATCGCCGTGCAAATGGCAGGGCACCGCTCCACGGATTTACTTTAATTTTAGCCATTCAATTGCTGCACGCGTCTTATGTAATACGTTGAAAATGTATTACACGATGAAACATAATTAAAATCATAACAATTATTTTTACTATCGAAAATAACCAGCGGTCTTTATCCCTCTTAAATTATCCTTGAATAATCGATCGTAAGGAGATTCTTAGAGTCAAATTTTATTTGTAATTTTACGTCATCTGGTCCTACATTCCATTTTTTAACCAATAAAGATCGTTACAGAAATAGAATTTCGAGAATCGGTAGGTATCGAAGATAAGACTTTATAGGTCTCATTATAATAATTGTCGAACAAAATGCTACGTAACAAATTCTAAGGAATAAAGAATTCATCGCGATACAAGAAAGCAGTAAAGCCTGGCACGTTTCCGAGACAACATGAAACTACGTAAGGATTTAAATTCTCGGCGGGTTCTTACTTGTTACGTGTCGAATTCTTTCCACCAGAGCACTATTTTAGTACTACTCCTGTTCGGGAAATGCTTTTCAAATTCTTTCCTGATAATGACCTAGTAACAATACGTTTACAAATAAAATTTTAACGATCTCCTATATTTGATTACTTAAGATATTTAAATTTAAGGCATCATAAAATAACGAGACCTATTTTATTGATATTTGGTAACCTATAATGAAATATGAGAAATTTTGTTCTCTCCAAATCTCGACCAAACAGGCCAAAACCTTTTAATTTTAGTATTTCTAGTACAAAAGGGTCTTTTACATAATTGCATGTACACAAAGTCATTGGATAGGATCTATAATTAAGTACTGGTTAATAAACGCGCCTTATAACGTTTATTTGTAGATTAATTAATTAATTCACTAATGACTTTTGGTGATCGCGTGACATTCGACCATACTTGTAATTTCTTCGGCATTTTCAAGACATTCATTTGGACGCGAATAATTTATGAGGCGCCTGTCGTCTACTAAAGTCGTTTACGTGCGATATCAATGAAGTATTGGATATTACAGTGCCTTTGAGTAGCTATAATCATTATATCAACGTCATACAACGCTTTTACTTCATACATACGTTACCAAAGTGTAATGAATTTTAATTTCATTACTCTCGTATGTCTGTTTGTGTCTGATATCGTTCCATAGGCTAAACGATTTGACTGATTTAAAAATGTGTGTATATCAATTTGATTTTTCCACAGACTGCTATAGGCGTACAAACAGTTAAGCTTCTTGATTAGATGACTAACAAGTTATCGATAATATTGCTGATATTGTCGAAGGCCCTGTTTATTATTAGGCCTCTCCCGCTCATCTTAGATTGTATCCCTTATGGTTGATCTAAAACTTGGCGCTTGCCTATGACTGTCCGCACCACATCTATCCATCTACTTTTGGGTCTACCCCTAACTCTTCAATTGGTAATTTATTAGCTCTATATGTTCGAAGACTGAAAATTCAAGTTATAAGTATCTGTAATTCTCGGTTTACCCTAATTTATAAACAAAGGATTTTCATTCTTGCAGTCTACGTTACATCACATTTCGAATTAGGTTACCGGAGCGCTAAGTTCTTAACTCGACGTCACGGCCGCTGTAGGGCACGAGCCATTTGAGATCACTGACATAAATACATAAAATTATTTTCAGTTTCATACGGTTTCTCCTATTCTTATATCTTGTTACCAATTGAGGTCAGATTACAATTGATATCGTTTCCAAACTTGACCCCGCAGTGAAAGTAAACTTAAATACGAAATTAAATTAGATTACAATTCTGAGTGTGGCGGTACAAGAAATGTACACGGAGGGAATACTTAACTGATCAGAAAATATCTCTGAGTATGGGAGAAAATAATTTGTATAAATACGTACCATTTTTGAAAGAGTGTCATCGACTTAAATAAATAATGTTTCGGTTATAGCGTGACCGGACCCTTGCGTGGACTTAGCTTTTCAAGTAATTCATTGTGCGCTAGTTATTTACGGCGTGTGCTTACCGTCACTGGGTTATGGAGCATTAAAAATGTTTATTAGTCCAATGTGTTGCTTGCGTAAGTAAAATGTAGCTATTTATTACAAAGAATCATTTGGATTGGTAAACAATGTAAGAATAAGACATGTAACTTTATTCCTAGTTACTCTGTGCTCGGGTACACCTAGCTCTCATCAACTCCAAGCAATAACATTGTTTTTTTCTATCAAAGAACTAATTAGGTGATTCAAAAAGTTAGTGCTATAACTCTGTGCAGCAAGTTGGTTGTCCGCACACGGGATTGTCGGTGCCTGGAGGTAAGTTTTGTTTAGTGTTTCATGTTCGCATTTCATTTTCAGCAGCGTGGAATAGTTTCGTAACAAATGATTTTAGCTAAAGGGAATACATGTTTGTTGCTTGTACACAGAAACATTTTGTATTGTTTTTCATTTTCAAACAAATTAAATTGCATGTTTTCATTATTTTTACTCTAGTTTGAGATTGGATATGCTTATTCGATGCTTGTATCTTGTTATGTACTTCTTATATTGCTATTGTTTAAAATGTTAAGAATCTGATAGATTAGACAGCCTTTTGGACTCCTTTTTAAAGGACCCCTTCCAACACTGTAACTTACTTTTACAACGTGTACATGTCTTGCTACTGGTTCAACTTAACATGCCCAATACCGAAGCATGACATTAGTCACAACGACTCCTTTAAAGGTACTTTAATCGTCAAAAGTTACAGACAAATCGTTTCTGAACAAAAGCTAAGTACGTTCTGGCAAACCTATTGTTTAGAGATGTACATATACCGAAATGAAATAACTATGTTAAAGGAGGAGTAGTAAAGACGGGCACGTCCGCAAGACAAAGCATGAACGACGCGGGGACTTGGAGACGGCATGGCCCATACCTTCCTACGCTACCCCCACTAAGTCGAACGAGACGCTTGTTATTGGATTTGTTAGGCTGTCGGCTTGCAGAGGTGTATTGGAGAACTGATTACCTTAAGGTCGAGAGAAAGGTTAAGTTATAAATGAAGTACAAAGAAAGATGAACGTTTTTACAGTTGCTCGAAGAATTACTGAAAGATTTAAAACGCAAAAGATTTTGGATTATGAGTATAAAAATGTTGATTTCGTTGTTATGTTTTGACTTATTTAAAATTTACTACGACAACATAATCACGCTCGTAACCCAGATGGGTAGATAGAGATCACAGACCACCATTTGACGAGGTCCTGACACACCCTCTTTATTCATACATTTCCACATTTCTATTTTTTTTTCGAGTTTATTAAACCAAAGGACTGTGTAATATTTTTGTTTAAACAAAAATTTTATATTTATATCGTTCAAAGCTTTTAGTCGCACGAATACGTATCCATTAATTTGCTGTGATTAAAAACGCATGTTAAACCCACACTCAACAGATACCGAAGGGAGTACGGGGTGACAATTACATATAAATTATTCACCAGTACACAGAGAAATTCACTCACCATCAAGTGACAGGTTCGCACGAATCAGGGGTAACGATTTTTAAAACTGCCCATTGGTAACTTGCAAGCTTTTATTTTACATTGCAATAAATGTTCTTATGCTATCAATTGGGCTCAGTTCCTGTCAATTATTTATGTTTCCATTGAATACGCTGTTACGTCCATTGACATCGATTGATTGGCGAAGTGATCGCTTTTATAATTTACAAAGGCATTTTTCACATAATTAAACTCGTTTAAAAATTGATTTATCACATGCTATTGATATTTTACTTTGTACATTTATGATTTTTTTTTATGCCAAATAAAATAAAATTTTATCAAACTTTATATTAATCAAAGTTGGTTGTAGAAAAAAGTCCTTGAGAACTACGTCAGCCCGATTCGTGGTTCAAACTTTGAAACAAAGGCCATATAAATACTAAAAAGTTGTGCTATAGTTAGTTGCGTATGTTTTATGGAATTATAGAGGTAACATTAACCCCAACTTCAGTTATCAAGTTAATTTACATGTTCAATGATTATTAAATATTCTATCCATATTAGTTTAAAACTAAATGAAACCTACTCAATAGATTTTAATAAAGTTTATAGGTTATGATTTTAAGAACACATAAACCTGAGGTACCGAAAGTAGAGAAATTATATTTTCTTACTTATTTATTACTCTTCTTAATCTATGCTATTATTATAAAGAGGAAAGATTTGTATTTTTGTATGTATTGAAATAACTCGAAAACTACTGGGCCGATTTTAAAAATTCTTTCACCGTTAGAAAGGTAATTTATCTGTGAGTAACATAGGCTATATTTTTTAATTTCACGCGGCCGAAGTCGCGAGCAACAGCTAGTAAGGTATATTTCTCTTTGTTATTGTTCATTCTAAGATTTATAAAAATGTGCGCTGATCGCGTGAACGAATCACATATGACATTGTAACTTTTAAATCAAAAACGAAAATGGCCGACCCATTTCGTATGTTGCGTGAAACGTAACACGAACCGGAACTCACCCTCTGCTAATGTTGTCTGTTGTAAAATATGCATGTTAGCTGTTAATTAATATGGATTGGTTCTGTATGCTTTTAGGTACCATGTAATCCATTTTTGTAGATCAATTACGACAATAATTATTATACTTTAAAAGTTTTATTATGAGTGGGCAACGTGGTTGACTAAGGCCTAATCCTCTAATTTACGGTAGAGGAATACTGAGAGTGGGCTCGTGAGACCATAATATTTATCACCCTTCGGTTGTTTTTTTATTTTCTACTATATCAACAAGGGGTTAAGAAATACCATAAATGAATAAAAAGATTATAACGACTAGATAGAAAAATAAATGATGTATTTGTTACACTGTAATCAGAGTAACAAAAGCTATTTACGCCAACAACTTTAGTGCAGATATTCTCAGCTTGAATTAGTGACATCTTATCTCAATCCCATCTCAATGTAAACGAGCGGCAGTCGCCTCTCCCAGAGACAAATAAACGGAGACATAAATCAACGTGAATGCACTAGATTTATCTTTGGTTTTAAGCTTTGCTTTAGGAAAAGAGCGCGGCCGCCTTTAATGTGTTTGTTCTACGCTCTAGAAAAAGTTTCGCTTCTAGATATGCAAACGAATCTGATCGAGTTGACTTAAAATTGATATAATGTAGACATATCAATCATAGACCGTTTGGTTTGCGTAATGGATTTTCGTGCAGTGTTGTTTTTCAGTCGAATTACCACTTCTGACAGAGTTTAATATTTTAGCAGCAAGGAGCCAATATAGCTCAGAATTAAGAAACACCACAAAAGATGATGAAGAGGAGAAGTCGGGACACATAGGAATGAGAAAGCGAAGAACAAAGGAAGACAGAGTAAGAGGGAAAAGAAGAAGCAAAGCACATGCATGTAAATGAATCGATTTCGAAGCAATTAGGATATTTGTGGATGTTTCAGTAACTATTAGGTATCGCAGAGATTCGATAAACATAACCGAATTGGCTTAAAGAGGTAGTCAATTTAAAAACGAGCGTATTAAAAATTCAGGAACTGAAAACGTGTACAATACAGAAATAAACGGAGCAATATAAAGGCTATCATTACATACATGATTAGTTGGTAACGAGTTTTGTGTATCGTATCGCGTGACCGGAAGAATCGCCAACTTTTAATACCTTTTAGAAAAAGTTGCTTAGTGGAAAACATTCTATTATTGTGTCCAACAATGTTATCGTTGATGTCCACTCGTAATACTTCAAAAAATAATGTCGCAGCTCTCATTACTGAATAAAAAAAATTAACATACAATGTGTTTCGGCACAACGAAAATTTTCACTTTTTTTAAGACATCCGCAATAGTACAGATGCGTTGCCCGTTTTTTGAGAAGATGAACTTTGAATAGAGTTCTACGTTCAAATGCTTCTTGATTTGTCAAACCTGAAATGGCATTTAGATAATTTTTAATGACATAGAATATTATATAACCTCTGTCAGTGTCTATTTTGGTTTAACAATCTGAATATTGCCTATTGAAGTGAGTTTTTGTAATTTTAAAAGCACTTAAAAATATATTCTGTAAATACCCAGTTTCAGAGTTTATCGAACAAACTTTTCGTCAACATATTAAATATACATTGAGCTATAACTCTGTATATCCGCGTCGCTTGAAAGCTTTAATTGAAAACTCATCCGTCAGAGTTTAGTATGCGTGAAGAAGTAATTAAAAGTTTTGAACTTAATTTAGAAATTTTGTAATCAATATATGACAACGGTAACATAATTAATCACCTCGTTACGTCTCAAGGAAGCATTTTGATATTTGTAAGTGAATACAAAGTAAATTAAAACATTATCAGGGTACGGATGTACGTTTTATTATTTTCTATCTTTCATATTTGGTTTAATTTGGTCAAAGTCTGATCCTAACATTTTATGTTTATTTTTGTTACAGGTATTATAAATTTGCCGTAAATGCTGTTAAGGTTTGTTTAGACCTCAGATTTTGAACACAGAAGAGCTATTTAAATCATTGACCGCAATAAGCATTAAGTTCCTATTTTCCATTATTAAAACGTACATGGAGATGTTTTATTTCTTTTTGTGATATTATTTGAAGGACAAGAACAGCAAAAAACAAACTTTCCATATTTAAAGGCAGTAGATGGCGCTATTAACTTTTGTTTAAGTTGAAGTCAGGGGCCGGAGTACTTGTAACTCAATTTCCATGTCGATGCGACTGTCAACAGTCAACTGTTCAGCCCCGGTCATAATTTGAACTGAGATAATATTTGCACTGAACGTTTCCATCGTATGAAATGAGTTATATTGCCTTTGAGAGTGCTAGGAATTCAATGCACTTTTTGACGATTTTCCTACACATAATTCTAATTAGGCTTTCTCTATGACTATAAGCAATGCGTTCAGTGGAATTTGGCTTTTGTTAAATAAAATGTCATGGTGATTCAGTCACGTGATGTCGGTTAAAAAGGAATTCATGAGCTATTGGAAGAAGCTAGTTATATTTCTTTTTATCTAGAGTCGCGTCTTAAATACTCTGGTGTACATTAACCATAAAGAATTTAGTTGTTCATATTTTGTTCCTTCTCTATAATGTTACCTCCGTGCTTTGACTACATCAGTTCCAGATATTTTTAATTTTCATTTCGAATTAAAAAAACAAAATCCTATTCCGCATTTACCTAAAAGCTTTGGTATACGTTGTATAAAAAAATATCTTCTAATATTTTTTCCGTGCATAAATGTATTGGGGGTTATTGTAGTATCAGAGATTTTCTCATTTAAAAATTGCTATATTAAGGTTTTTATTCATACCGTTGTATTGCTGTTCGTACATTTCATGATTAAAATTACAGCAGAACGGTTTCTGTGGTAAAATAAAACATTTTATTTGTCATAAATGGAGAACATTGTTACCAGGGCAAGTACGGTAACGATTTGCTCGTTAGGTACCATCAGAATTTTTTTTAGAATTGTTTTTGCTCTATAATAAATAAATATAACATGCATCTTGTTGTAACGTTAATGTAATTTGATCAGAATGTTGATGCATATAACAGTATTGTATCAATTCGAATAACAATAACATGATAACAAATAACTAGCGTTGACCATAAATTGCTTTAAATGACATAGCATATCTCCATACATTTTGCAAGAAAAAAGTTTTTGGAAATCCAGGGCATGTCGACGGCAGAGAATCACGTGTTAATAAATATTTAAGTAAAGTACTCGGCCTGTTTGAGATGTTACCGAAATGGATCACTGGTGTGCACATGATTTCCTATTTCAAAATAATAAAACAAAAGATTTTCACCGTCTTTCATTATTATTTCTTTTTTCAAAACTGTTATTAAATGTTTAACTTTCTTAATAATGAATTATTTAGGTATCTACAGCTCTTAAATCTTTTTTAATTGATCTCGGAGATCTCTCTTCTGAGTTCCAAGATCTGTATGACGTGTGGAGTGAAAAAACTGACGTCAAGGACCAATAATTTAGTTCTCCAAATAGAATCTATTACATTTGTAATCTATATTCTTATGAAATGTAGCATTCAATAACGAGAAATTCGTCGTATTCCGTGACCGGACCTTCGCGTGAATAAATTATTTGTACGCTCCTTTCAAGAAATAAACTCGTGCGAGTTATTTACGAGGTCGCATGGTCACACGACACGATGCTACCATTTGTCGTAAATTAGTTAGCGTATTGAAATAATAGTGGCTTTGTAATTACTGTTACGCTTTTGCCCCATTCCCCATGGATAAAATTCACAAATTACATCCTTGCTTTTGTTTTAACACAAACTGATGTGGTAGTGACCATAGTTAAAGTCACGCAATTTAAAACTTCTGTGCCATACAAATAAATGTGGTTATTGGTAATCAAAATATTTATTGATTATAGAAACGATAATTTAGAACATCAACATAACTTCACCTTACCATAACTTTTTGAATTATTTGCATTCATATTTCGCATTTACGCTTTATTATAGTTTATCTATCTATATTCGTGGTTTAAGATAGTTTAGCTGATAACAAATATGATCCTACCGCTATGCAGCCAAATGCATTAGACAAGATATATATAAATTTCATCCTATCTATACTAGCACGAATTGTATTGACTGAGGTATATTTTGAATACCTTAAAAAATCCTCTAATCTTTTTGTAAGACGGTTTTTATCCGAGATAAAAGAGGACAAAGCACCCAAAGACAAGGCAAGACATTTTTAATGGAGATAAATGTTCAATAGTTCTTTTTATTTATGAAATAAACCAGTTAATAAATTAATAAAGATTATTTGGTAGGAGCACACTTAGTCTAGTACAGATCCAAAGAGCAAGAAAGAGCGAGACAACATTAAAAGGGAACGTTCAGAAATTAGTTTGATATCTCACAGTTCTCAAATTAAATACCTAATAATGTATCAGTACTGTTTAAACTTTAAACAGGCAGTAACTTTGTTTGAGAACCATCAATTAATTGAATTCCTTATTTGATTTCAAGTGTTTGAGTTACGTTAAAGTTTAAAGTGTGTTTGCTAGTTAAAATAAACTTATCTGGTTTTGTGATTGTTTTGCGATCCAGTCATAGATTTTTATGCTGCAAAATGTTTGTGTATCAATCAAACATTAACGTCTATTTAATCCCTTTTATTGAGAAAAACAGCGCTTATTCGCTTTTCTCAGAATGTTATAGGTATTTTATGAATTAAATGTGACCTTTGCCAATGTATACCTATCGTGTATAAGGCTAGTATTCCTGAATATGAGAATTTATTAGCAAAACTAAAAATTAGGATGAAGGGTGGCTAACTTGGCGATATCAAACTTTAACGCTGAGCGAAAATTACGAATAAGTAAAAAATAAACTTTGTTACAAAATGAATAAAAATAAAAGATCAAACTATAAAAGAGTTTCTACTGTTCAGTTCAGTATTGATTAAAATAAATTGTTTTGATTTGAATGCATTAATTTTGTTAATACCAAAATTACGATTACGAAATATTTTCAATACGAATAAATGTTTATTTTAGTTTTATTCTCACACTTGTTCGAATTTTGCAATTAAAATTACGGTTGAGTGCTTTTACTGTTCGCTGATAAAACTTTTATTGCTAAAAAGAAAACAGTGTCGCGTGTTTTTCAAATACGGTTATCCTGTTTTTATTATCATCTGTCGATTTTATGCGCCACGATTTATATTTAATACTTTTGTTATGCATTTATTTGAATACTATTGAAGTCTTTATTAAGATGGTTATTTTTATTAGATTTCGTGTTTGTGTGGATTTTAGATTACACAAGTTTTTTTATTTTTTTAAATACATATAACCTTATTTTGTATTAATTTAAAACATGAAAGTTTTAAGTAAGGAATTAAATAGTCATATCATTTACTTTATAGGTCTGGGTCGAGACCCTTGAGGACTGTACTGGTTTATAAATTTAATCAAAAGTTTCCATTAAGTAATTAAAAATTCACTTTCATTTGGTATTGGATTTGCATATGTAGTAAAGATGATGTTGATTTTTGTAAATACATTTGGAATTAACGACTAAATACGAAGAACTATCCACCGATAAAAATCTGTAGTGTGCGGCGTTTAGTGATCCCATA
>LD688932.1:2405085-2428538 GCA_003118335.3 Papilio memnon | reverse complement strand
TGCCCATACCACGCTAACCTTTTACTCCTTATTTTCTCAACCACTGGTGCTACTCTCAAACTTCCTCTAATGATTATTAAATTATTTATTTAAGATAATTGCCTAGACTAAAGTTTCTAGGATTAAAAGAGTTTTCTATATTACTAATTACTAATATTACTTAAAGTTACAACTTGATTGCGAAATTACAGTTTCACTGGAATGTTAGCTAAATACCAAACTTTCTCCTTCTTTAAGTGAATACAAAATTATAGATGAAAGTTCTGTTTACTTTTATATTGGGCATTGATAAATACATTGAAGTTGGAAACATTGTCCTGAACAAACTGAACTGAAGCCTATCAAGTCGAGGGGTTGTCGTACCCGAGGCTCATTTCACAAGAACTTACGCAAACTTGGTGTATGAGATTGGTTTTAAAATGGAAATAACTGGTTGTGCAACAGCTCAGATTTATACACACCTTTATGTATGGAATTAAAAAAAACACATTCATCTCATTTTTCTAGAAGGACAAGCATGTAGGCCTTTGTAGGTAGTGTAAAACTTTTAGACAGTTCTTGGTAAGGTCCATTTTGTTGTTGGTTTAATGACAATGGTTTCGACTGAACTCTTCGTTTACTCTTTGACGTGAATCTAAAAAATATCTACATTCGTGTATGGATTTTTGATTTATTTCTTAATAAATTTGCTTTCAACAAATAAGATAAGATTTTAAACGTTAATAAAGCGACACTTACGGTTCCTCAAACAATCTTAACGCTACAAGAAACTACAGAAAAAAGCGTAGAGTCATTAGGCACACTAAAGGTGGCGCTACGCCTAAACTAAATGATTAAAATTGGAAGGATTAGGTTTTAATAAATAGTCCATTTATATGGCAAGTATTCTAGTAATTCGATATAATTAAAACATTTTGAAATAAATTAATAGTTATAAAACGATCGTTTGTACTAAAGTTAAATTATAGCTTGTACAAACTTTTTAATGGTACTCTAACTTGACAAGGTTATTGTGCTCATTGGACTGTAATTAAACTTTAGTATTGATCCAATTTCAACTCGATTAAGTGTATAATTAGAAAATTTTAGTTGGTCACGACAAATTTTACTCACATATTCCGTTAATATATTTCAAACTAGCTGTTGCTCGCGACTTCGCCCGCGTGAAATTAAAAAATGCAGCCTATGTTACTCACAGATAAATTACCTTTCTAAGGATGAAATTTTTTTTATAATCGGCCCAGTAGTTTTCGAGTTATTTCAATACATACCAAAATACAAATCTCTCCTCTTTATAAATATTAGTATAGATGAAACTACAAAATGTCAGTAACCATTTTGTATCATACTACGGAATTCCTGTATAAAATACAATGTTTTTTTCTTACCCAACTTCAACAAATATCCAAACGTTTCACTGAAAAATGTACTTTGGTACATTTTGGTATAATTGTTTGGATTTTTATAAAAAAAACTAGCAATAAAACTTAATTGTAGCATATTTTATACTAATATTATAAAGAGGAAAGATTTGTATTTTTGTATGTATTGAAATAACTCGAAAACTACTTTGCCGATCTTAAAAATTCTTTCACCGTTAGAAAGGTAATTTATCCGTGACTAACATAGCCTATATTTTTTTAAATTTCACACGGGCGAAGTCGCGAGCAACAGCTAGTAGACTATAAAGATATCTTTTACTTTCTTTCATTTAACCTACAAATTATGGATATTGACGTAAAAATAAAATGTTGAAGTGTTTTAAAGCTCATAAAATTGTTTTTTTTGCAGACTTTATAATTAAAATAAATAAAAGATCGTTTTTTAATATAAAACACAATCTTTTTGAAGTTATTCAAAACATGAAAGTCGTAATAGATAGTTGAGTTTCCCTTTGAGCCAACAAGTACCCGTCTCACGGTCCCGCGGCCACGTAACTGATATCGTGCCGGGTCCGTGTCGTCCCCGTTTACGTCCAACACTTCAACTTATGAAGATTGTTCGTTTGGAAAAGTACTTACATGTTAAGTGCACGTGTTAGCGCTTTGTTGATAAAGTTTATACGTATTATGTTATAGAGTATGTATTCTATTATAATATAATACTATTTTTATATTTAGAGTTATACCTGAGAGAATATCGTTCGAATACTTAAACAAATCTTTAACAATTGGTAAGCTCTGCTTACAATCTGTCGGATGACAAAATTTTATTGAAATGTGGAGTTTATGTGTGACTTTATCATTTACGTTATGACATTTAAATGTCGTTTCAGTAATCGACCGCGAGTATCATAGATTGTAATATGTAATTCCCAAAATTTGGTGACGCTCATTACACAACTATAATACAGTCGCACTCAAAGTCTTAAGTAACCGGTAAGAGAGTCCCTTATTGTAGACATACTACGAGATAAATATATTAAGCGGCTTAGCAACTATTTAATAAGTTTAAGTATATCAGAAAAAGTCACTAGAGCAAGATTTATTGTATCGTTTATCTAGATTTACTAATTTAAATAAAAACAAAACCTTCCTAATTTTAGTTATAATTTAGTGTAAGTTTAGCGCCACCTGTAGTGTGCCTAATGAATCTTTACTCTTTTTTCTGTAGTTTAGTTCTTTTAGCGTTAAGATTGTTTAGGGAACCGTTAGGTGTCGCTTTATTAATGTTTAAACTGTCTTATTTCCTGTAAGCAGTGTTTTTAAGAAATAAATCAAATAACCACAATACACACGAATTTAGATTTTTTTTTATATTTTCGTCAAAAAGTAAACAAAGAGTTCAGTCGAAACCATTGTCAGCTATAGATATAGCTATCTAGACCTGTAATGTAGATTACGACGTAACAAAGACTTTTTCTCTAAAATTTTCTCTAGAAACTCAAATGTTTTCACTTTAAAAATTGCTGTATTTCATTCAAACATTAGCATTTTTAGGCTTCAAAATATAGTTATTAAAGCGTTAGTTGTAATCTACCGAGTATTACATTCAGTGCTTTCAGCGACCATTAAAAGAAGTCTTTGTACGAACTTGTTTTGTTGTATTGTTTTTATCAAAAAGCGACCCCATTTTTGCTCTAGCTTCGTTCTAATCTCGTGTTCATTTGTTTTTGTTAAAGTCGTAATGAAGTTTATGTTTCAGCATTTTCTACTTAGTTAATTACTACCGTGACTTATTACTGCCGAAATCATGCTATCTCTACTTTTGCAATCACAAGAAGAGAGATGTCTATATATTTGTGTGTGTGTTCAGGCTGTGGAAACTCTTTGTTATAAACTGAGATGTTATGATGTAATTTTTCCAATCAAAAGAGTGACAAACTAACATCTTTAGATTTTTCTAATACGGTCACACATACCAATATAAATCCATAGGACGGTTGGGTGCGTAGCTATAAAGATTTGAATTAATGCGTGGGCAGGTTATTGTTAAACGCTGACGTTCGCAGGCTTTGCGTAATTTTAAAGCTCTACACTATAGCTATCTTTGTTATCTCCAAGCAGAACGAGAGGAATAACATTATTGTCCTAATATTATGGCAGTGGAGCTTCACCTTTTATCCCCAAGTTCTTAAACTGATGTAAATTCAGTGAAGGAGTCTTATAGTATTAACCTGAGTGCTCCTTTGTTTTTTCTATTTAATCCTTTAGTGGCTTTATAATGTTAATGTTCGGAATTTAAAGCATCAAATATGTATTTTGAAAGACTGACGAAAAATGTGTTAAGTAAATTTAGTTCGAATTCTAAACATGGAAAGGGATAATGGATACGAATGGAAAGTAATCTCTTTATGTGTTTGAAGATATTGTGAAAATTCCTGACAGAGAGTACAACTTGGTTACCGAATAAATATAAAAAGCCTGTGTTTTAGCTGAAAATCATATACAGCTTTTAAAACCTGTCTATCAATTCTTACATCTTTGTTAATTCGTAGCCAAAAAAGGTCAGTGACGTTCAAATGAATTGCACATCTCTTTGAAAGCGCTTTGTATTCAGCTAAAGCTTTGAGAGATCCAGTCGATGTTAGTGATATCGGACAGGACTCTCGCATTCTACCCTCGTGCAGTTTTTATACGGACGCTGACTCGACGATAGTTCTTTGTTCTCGGAGATTAAATTAACATCTCAATAAGGGACAGTCGGAGTATCTTTGATTCTGTGTTCAAATAAATTGTTTACAGGATTGCAACTCAGATTCACATTCATCTACACTTTTGATTCCAAAGAATGAACGAATGAATGAATGAATGAATGAATGAATGAATGAATTAAATGGCTCTATCTTATTTCGTTATTCACTTGAATGTGTTAATGTTCAATCAGTCAATGATAATCTCGAAAGTAAAATACAAAAATAAGCTCCTATTACTCGCAGTAAAGATATTAATAATAATTTTATAAAGAAGTATCATAGTCTATATAATATCTTGAATTATTAATTAATACAAGACTGAGTTTGGGAACTCGTATTGACTTAAATGTTACAGAAAGACTGCGGTGCGTCACGTAAGCTATGGCTTGACGAAGCGGGAAATTAGATCGCCTCATAAATATTCATATCAATTTGAGACCCCAAAAGTCATCGCTAAGTCTATTCCCAATAAAACGTTGAAGCGTCTCCGATCGTGTTTACGCTGATTCTATTTCGTCCCTCTGTTCCGAACGAGTCAAAAAATTAACGCCAACCAAATTGACAAGTGAAGATTTTGTAACTTCAAAAATAGCTGAATAGAATGGATATTCCATCTTAACTCATCCTTTTCTCATATTTTCCATTCCCCTTTCTTGAGATGCTCTGCAATTTTACGGACTCAGAAGTAGCCAATATCAAGGGATCAGATTTTTTCTTTGCATTCTTTGTCTATTAAAATATCTACTGTCAACATCAACATTAAAGCACAAAAAAACTTTAGTAAACCAGATTCAGATGTAATCAGGATAAAGGCGAGTAGACAAAATTTTATCTTGGCCGTAACTTTTTTCACCCACAAAATTAATTTTGCAAATGGGCTTTCCTACGGATGAATAATGCTTGCTAGGCAAATGGAAATTTATCGAGGTAAAAGAAAACCGCCTTAAAAGGTTTTTTGGTTGCATTGAATGAATATTTATATTACTTTGGTCCAAAATAAATTGGTGCATGAACACTTTCATGTTATATTTTTCGCCCTTCTATAAGGATGAGTTACCGGTATGTTATTATATTTCCATTATATTTTACTTCCAACATTTTAATAAGAATTGCCTTTTTAACATCATACAAAATCTAATACCGGTAAATTAGGATTTAAGGACTATCGACAGACGAATTTCTTGAGTCAAAATTTGTAAAGTATATTCTATATTATTAATTTTAGATCTATTTCTTACATCTTAGAAATGTTGATGAACAACCTCATCGGCATATAACAGAAGATGTCATCACCAAGTCTAGAATAAAAATATACTAGATACAAAATCGATGTGTAGTATCCGTAATCCGATTTCAATCATGCAATTGTATACCCATTCGAGTGCGAGTTCGCGCGGTGCAAGCCTCGTAACGACTCCCATGTTCGCTACCAGCCCATGGGTATCAATTAAACTTTGTTTTTAATTGGCTCACGGCTACCACTTAATGCTGTTTGCATGTTGTTGTATCCACTCATACCGTTATTATCTCAACTTAATTGAGTTATGTCCTATTTTGTAATAATTATTGCATTCTCTTGCTCGTTCAGGATATTAAGCGACTGAATTTTATGAATGTTAATTATGAGAGATATTTATCGTTGCGATATTTTAATCTTATTTTTCATACCATTGAATTATTATGTGTTTTGTATGAAAATGTCATGCTGCTTTTTTTGTGGAAATTAAACAACACTTCTTCGTACTGTTGATATTTTTTTGTTCCTTTATTGAAAGGTTTAAAAAATAGTAAAGTGTATTTCGCAGAGTTGAACATTAAAAGATATTCCGATTACGTCTCAAATTCCTATAAGACATCATTATTCAAATAACATTTTACGAAATGTTTATAGCCATTTCTAAATTTTCACAGTGTCGTAAAATGAAAGCATACAAAATGAAAAAGGAAATTACGAATCCTGATCGGATTACGGATGAGGTTGATTAATGTGGAAGGTGCCACGTCGCCAAGGACCAGGAAAAATGGCCCTTTAACGCTAATTTGTGGCATAAGAGTGACTAGCAGGAATTTCGTATCAAATGACTTTAAAATTGTAGTAGAAATTCACGACCTTTACTAATACGAACATTTAAATTATTTCCACCAATTAGATAACTAGCTTTATAACCTTGCGATGTCTTGTAAAGCCTTTGTTCATCAGTTGATATTACTCCAACCTCTAGAGTATAAGTTTTGAATCGTGGTAATAACATCAAAAGTGAAAAATCTTAAATGTGAAAAATTCAATACAAAATTAACCCTTGTTATTTATCGTGTACTCTGTATTAAAGTTAAGTATTGCCATTAGTAAGATTCACTCGGTTGCCATAGAATTATAGGGTCTGCCGCCAAACACTCAATCTTTTGGATTACAACCCGCCTCGGATTCTTGCGGGGGTTTAGGTTTAGGATTGCGATCATTAGTCTAATCGTTCAGTTCAGTAGCTCCGATCCGTGGGAATTACTCCCAAACACTCGCCTCTTTATCTTGATATTTATCAATATTGTATACACTTCTGATGTTTGCTTCTAAGCCACTAATTTAGCGAATTGTTGTTTATTCGTGATACCATAATAATATTGACGTTGCTTGCTTGTCATTTATTTCAGTGTATTTTAATCGCTATGCTCAAGATATGCACAAAAAAGCTTGTTAGCTATCATAAATGAATTTGGATAGACGGATGGATGTTTTAACGGATCAAGCTAAAACTTGCCACAGATGTAGAACACATAGTCTTAAACATTAGAACGTAAGTATTAAATAATTGCGCCATTGTGTGGATTTTTTATAAAACTGTTCTTATTCTTGCAGTATTTTTTCTTAGGTAAGATATTAAAAAAGTTAACATAAAATAACAAAAGAATTTGTGATATTACAAAACGTAAGTTTGTCATCAGGATTATGTTTGCAAGAGAGCATTTAAGTGTTATCTAGGAAGCGGACGACCAGGTCCAAGATCAGCCGTTTTAAATGACGTCGCCCGTCTATTGTGGCAACCGTGGACAATATTAGTCTGCGGACGTAGACGGGCCACTTTAATCCGAGACAAGTGAAGACCGGAGATATATTGGCTTCGTGGCTTTTATCGACCCTGTTTTCTGAAAGGAATCGCTTGTATGCACTTTATATTGATTCCTTCTATAGGATAAGTTTTTCATCTCACAAAATGTATACTGTGTGACTAGCTGGTGCCCGCGACTTCGTCCACGCAATATTAAGATAAAAAAGTAGCCTACCATATAATTATGCCCGTCTATGTATGTCAGCTACCCTTCAGTGAAAGTCCGGTCGAAATCGGTGTAGTCGTTTTTGAGATTACCCGGAACAAACAAAAATTAAATGCGATTTTCGCTATGAGCAACGCAAATACATCATCTTTCCGAAATCTTGAATTTTCTTGAATTTTACTTTTTCAAACAGACACTCCAATTTTATTATATGTATAGATTTTGTTTACTGGCTATGTTTTTCGAACGATTCTAGCTGTTATGGTATATTATGGTCAATTACACTTAAATACGATTATTAAGTCACTGTTAACATAGTACATAGCCGTAGCACATAGCTTCATAAACAATCGAAGTAAAGGAGGTCAATTATAACTGGTCGACTAACTTTTATTGTTCTTCGCCTTCGTCAAATTCTGTCCAAGTTGCTGTTATTAATTTGCCTTCAGTATTCGGATGAATAGAAACAAGTTGTTTGTCAATTCCTTCCGCCATGTTTCTGACATTATAAAGTGCTATCCAAAAGGACAAAACTTTTGTTAGTTTCATAGTTTCTTGTGTCAAGTTTGGGACAGTGACAGAATATCTTGCGTGTTTTACTTTAATATTGAAACTAATATTTGAATACATATGAATAAGTTGGTTTTTATTATTTCTGATGAGAAATTCTCATGTACTGCTTTTGTCCTAATATAAATGTTTTGATCTAGATTCAATGAATAATCAATTACACTGAACATACCAATTTAAATTTTTACAGATTAAATTAGATTTACTTAAACAAAACAATTTGAACTTTATCAACATAACTGTGTACATATGTAATAACAAGCGTACCGCCCCTATTTCTTCGTTATATCTCTGTTTAAAAAATCAGTAAGGCAGTATTATAGAATTAGCACCTGAGTGGTCGCTTTCTTCAAGTTTATTAATCCTAGCTTGAAGGTTTTATGTTAATAAATGTCGCTGAATGCTTTCCAAACGACTTCTTTGACTTAAAACTTCTTTCTTTTTTGAACATTATTTAAATCAACTTGTATAGAAATAACTTATCCTACTCTTGATTTTAGATGTTCAAGATTTCTTTCACTTACTTGTACTTATGATAACAGCTAGGAATCTCTTTTAACTGTTTACCATCTCACATTCTGAATTTGTTAAAAATCAGTTACAATTATTTTGTTAACAAACTTCCTGTATCAATATACCAGTTCTAAATTAAAAAAAAAACGCAATACTGCCTCTCAAGATACCATAAAACATGCCACCAATGTTGATGGATAATCGCCAGTCTTTTGTCATTCTCACATTTAATATGTAGTTTTTTCAACAACCGCTCTGAAGCCAAGCGCTCTTTGTTGCCCAGAATAAATTTACATGTTAACAAACGGCCGCTTGTATGCAGGTGCTTTTTGCTCTAACACTCCTCCACTAATGTCTCCTTAATGTCTACATGTATTAAACATTTTAAACTGAACGCCGATATTAATGCGAATAATATATAACTTTTTATACAACTTTAGGCGAAAGACAGGTACGTTTTTGTTAGTCTGAATAACTCTTCTCTCACAGTCCATTAACTACTAAAAGCTCACTATGTTCAAGAAATGTAAGTCGCCAATTATAAACATCATCACATTATCATCATCACCAGCTCACTATTAATCTCCACTAAGAGGCTCGGAGCCTACCATAAGTAAGGGGTGACTAGGCCATAGTCAAAAACGCTGGCGCAGTGCGGGTTGGTTGACTTTACACATATCTTTAAATTTCTTCACCAATATGTGCAGGTTGCATCACGATGTTTTCCTTCACCGTCACTTTCCAATTATAAACATGTAACGTGCATAAAATGTATAATATAATCCAGTTTGCTTGCATATTTGATGCTTACACATCTATCAAGTCCTCCCTAGCCTCTTTCATAAAACGAACAATTCAAATATGAACAAGAACTATTGCTCAACTAAGTGGGGGATCGCAAAATGCTTTTAATGTTTTTGATTGTTTGTTTCATTGTATCATAAACGGTAGTTAAAATTAATTATCTTGTTTTAATAAACTACGAATGCAGTTGAACATTATCTATCCCTTCCGGTGTAAAACAATTAAGGCAATTTTGCTATTTTCTAACTTGCTAAGCGGAATACCTCGTCACTGTTTACTATAAATTTAAATTAACTTACATTAATGACGACCTCGTGGAAAGAGCCTCGCGCGAAGGGTAACAAATTGTTGTTTTGGGACACATTATGGCTAAAATTCATTTCAGGGGCGACGTATAAAGTACGAAAATTGGAACATAATTCATCCGTTTCAACATTATTTTACTACGAACGGTACTAGGTTACTTAGAAACTGTGCTCGCTTGAAATTTTTACATTTTCAAGAAGATATTTACTATTTTATTAAATTCTTAGAATACGCATCAGGTAAAGTTTCTTATTATATTACAAATTATTTAGAGAAAAATTCTAATAATTTTCACTCTAACTCTATAGGCGATAAACTATGACTACTTGTAATATAGCAATTACGCCTGAAAACGAAAAGATAAAATAAAGAAATTTGTACCAACACGAAATCAAGACAATTAAATTAATTACCACTCAATGAAAAGTCATTAACACACCAAAGACAATTACCAGTCTAATTTGTAACACTTTTTGTTGTCGTATTTTACGATACAATCCAATTATTTGATACTCTGAACTCGTGGAGTCATTAAACGTTAATCTTATTGAGTGGCACGCGACGTTCACTTGATATTTCATGTAAATTGTTATATCCATACGATGATTGTTTACACGCACATAAATGTTTCATTATATTGTAAGCGTGGAAGTTTTTTCTATACTTTTAACCCTTAAATATACCTCATACTTCTTGGATACTTCGGCCATATTGCCCGAAGACAATCAATCTGGATAAACTAGTAGTGGTTGGAAAGATCGAGGGCAAGGTCACGGGGCCGTTCACCTACCCGATGGACCGATCAGGTTTAGTCCATACTGGGACTCAACATCCCGACTGCCCTGAGACGAGCCGAAGACAGGGCGGCGTGGAGGCAGCTGGTCGATGACGCTGTAAAGGCTTACCAGGGCAAGCACGACCTTCAGTAATGAAGAAACGAAGAAGAACCCTTAAATGCACGATTTTTTCGTTTTAAATACCATAAATTGAAACGGATAGCAAATTGAACATAGATTAAGGGAAAAATGAAGAAAATAATGATTTTTCAAAATAGTCTATTGCGTAAGGAAGAAAAGACTGATGTATAAATGCATCATCATAAACTTTATCGGTTAGAGTCCTTCGTGAAGCGATTGTACTTTCTCAAAGTCTAACAATCTATAAATTCTTCTGTTGCAATTGTCCATGGGCAGAAGAATAACTTTATGGTTTCTGCTTTTCGCCCTCTTGCGGAGAAAAAGATTTGTAAATCATATTCTACCTAAGACAGAGTTAATGTTACTGCAGTTTTAAGGTCGTCGTACCCGGTCAAGTTTTAAATTCGTACTAAAATAAAACGTCTCTACCATTTGTGTCTAGTTTTATCTAGACGACATCTGCTGTTATTTTTTAAAGTTTTTCTACAAACATCGTTTGTGTTTTGTTTACGTTAAAATAGTAAATTGTGTAATTGTAAATTCGTCTTTAAATTACATTTACACTATTATATTGTTAGATACAGATCCGTGATCTCTGCCTACCCTTTTGAGTTACGGGTTGGAGTTAAATTGTTGCAAATTTCAAGTTTCATACAATTGTAATGTAGAAAAATGTAGACAATCTATTATTTTTGCAAGAGTCAAGTTATACACAATTATTCTAAGGTTATAAATTAACAT
Source organism: Papilio memnon (assembly GCA_003118335.3). Classification (NCBI taxonomy): domain Eukaryota; kingdom Metazoa; phylum Arthropoda; class Insecta; order Lepidoptera; family Papilionidae; genus Papilio; species Papilio memnon. Next base: position 2,417,282 of record LD688932.1, on the reverse strand, counting down.
TTTTATCCCTACTCATGTATTACGTACATGTTAAATGTCATACAAATGTTATCTACTTTAAAATTATTTTCAACTTGCATTTCGTTGGATCCACTGGAGAGCGAAGCTTACAAAAGTATAGAAATTCAGGCATAAAGTTGCAGAAATTGCATAACTTGCTGCGTAAATACGATTTATACTTTGAAAAGGTGAAGTCGAAGAGTTGGAGTTACTTCTGTGACCGCAACAAACACATTAGACGATACTGTGCAGCGACAGGTCGAGGCGACAATTTGTTCACTATAGGGTTGTCACTTGCAATATGCCGATATTCTATAAATAAATATTCAATAATTTTATCTTGTAAGTGTTTGGCGTTGGCCCCTAAGAAATCCCCTAGAGTAGGTTTAATATGAGAAATTTTGATCAAAGGACATTTTAACAAAACAAACCAGTCGAGTGCGATAAGTAATCGCTAATGTTTTAATTACTTTGTAGGGATATTCGATACAAATCCCACGTATAAAGTTTTTACATACAAACTAATATTACTTGTGTAATTAATTATACCGACATGTAAACAAATGTATTTTATTTTTATTATTATTTCACGAAATAACGTGACAGCCCTAGTTAACAATGAGTGACGCAATAGTGCTCACAGCTCGGCCGCGCTGGACGTGAAAATCCTATTGAAAACTACGGAAGTTGCATGTTTTACTGTTACAAACGAATTGGGATGTGCAACCACAGTGGGACTAAGTAAATTGGACAAGTCTGTTACGTGTTTGGGGTTTTCATTGAATTAAAACTACTCCAAATTAATTTACCTTTAACATCATGGAATCATATTTTAAAGTAATAAATGTTTATCACTTGATAAACAATTGAAAGATTGAAGTAATACAATGCCTTATTAAAAATTAATGAAAACTGCGAATTATCGTGAAAAAATTAAACATCCATTTTCTCATTAAGAACGCATTAAGGCTGGTGTTGCAAAAAATGTCTACAACGTTGTTTGTTAAAATGTAAATTTATTCGGGATAACAAAGAGCTACCAGAGCAGCGGGAAACAAAAACTATGAGTGTAGTGAGGGTGCGTATTAACGACATCGAAATCTTGTCGACCTCTGAGCATTCGTTTTTTTTGGTTTAGCTTATACAGCTCAGATTTAATTGGATGTCAACTTTTTATTTATTATGATTAAATTAAAATTACGAAGATAACTGATTGTGTTGTATAGTAATAATATTTGTATTAAATTTTATCGCAAAGTAGTCAATTATTGCAATTAATTTAGGTAAAAGCTGAATGAAAAACTATTATTTCTAGTTATTTTGCTTTGGTGGCTATTTCGTTTAAAATAGTTAATAGGTTTTCTATTTGGTTCTCGTTTTAAGGAAAATAAACATAGTTTTCAAAACAAATTGAATTTTCGCTTCGACTAAATTTTGTGAGCGAATACATGAAAAAATATTTTAAAAGGAAATTCGAATTCTGATCGGATTAAGGACGATGTTGATTAATGTGCACGCGGTGCGGACCGGAACGTAAAAAAGATTCAGCCAAAGGAACGTCCTTTGAAATAACCAAGCTAATTATTCCTATCAACCACAAAGTCAGAAAATCTCTTTAAAATCGGTATTTTAAGAGTTCGTGTAAGTTCCTCATACTTTTAATTGGATAATAATTAGTTATGCTTTAATTATGGCTAAATCTATACTAATATGAAGAGGCAGGATTTGTATTTTTGTATGTATTGAAATAACACGAGAAACTGCTGGACCGATTAAAAAAATCACCATAAAAAGCTACGTTATCTGTGAGTAACATATGTTTCTTTATTGTTTTTTAATTTTACGCAGGCGAAGTCGCGATCAACAGCTAGAATAATATTTTGCTTAGTTGGAACATATTTTTTTAGTTATATTAACCTAGTTAGTGCGTAATACGATGAATTATAAATTATTCGTGAATACGTCATTGAATGCTTATTCCTTTATCTTAGGAAAGTCATGTCTGATTTATTTATTTGACATAATTATTATAACTAAAAATTACATTTAAAATAAGTTAGTACTAAATATTTTATTAAAGTACCAAGTAGGTCCCAGTTGCATACTCGATTTACGGTATGAAAAGCGACGCGAGGCGAAGGCGAGGAATTCGAGTTACTTCTGCGACCACAACAAACACATTTAGACGACTCCGTGCGATGACAGGTCGAAGCGGCAATTTGTTCACAATAGGGTTGTCACTTCACAGAATTACTTATTTTTTTGTAATTCAATGGTTTTTAAAAAAAATTATGAAATTTTTGGAACCAGTTTTTCGCTACCTTTGGTGAACATATTATTTGACTAATTTTTATATTGGTAGGAAAATTCCGATGTCACAATGAAAATAAAGTAAACAATATAATCTTACTAATATTATAAATGCGAAAGTTGAGATGGATGGATGGATGAATGTTTGTTACCGCCTAAACTGCTGAACTCTATGAGATTTGTCATAGATGTAGAGTAAGGTCTGGATGTCAGGAGGAATACTTACCTATTTCCTTTTTTTATTTCACGTCGACGGAGTAGCGGGCGAAAGCTAGTACTGAATAATTTTAAAGTTATATCACAATATTATACAAAATGTAAAATCATTTGGTGCGAATGAAATATTTTTAACACTTCAACCGCTTTCACATCCCTAGAGGACAATGAGTGATGCAACAGTTTCCGTGGTCGATTCACGTTCGTGTTGAATGTGCAATTTTCTGTCTGTTGAAAAGGACAAAAGTTTCACAGTCCAGTTTCGTACAACTGGATTTAGACATCGTGATAATCCCTCTTTGATAAGAATGGACTGAGTAAAATTTTTATTATAATACAAAATAACATTTCACATGATTTATCACTTCCAGTTAGTCTTGGTCACTGATAGAGTCCCTTTGTTTTAGTATATTAAAGTGTTGTTGAACGATTCTGCGTATAGCAGTTACTCCTTTTATTTTGGAAGCTTTCCTACATAATGTCTAAGCAGTCACTATACTCTCTATATACACTGCCATTAACAGACCTGACGTGTTCACTTTCATATGAAAAAAAAACGTGGCATTGAATGTATTAGGGCAATTTTATCGATCACCACGCTTCCTGCTTCCATATTCTTGTATTAAAGAAAATCAAGTTACTCGTGCAAACATTTCTCAGTAGCATCGTAAGGAAGATGAATATGTAGGAATATGGGGGGGGCGTGTATGTATTCTCACGGTAAGGGGTGGGGGAGGGCGACATTAAAACATTTGGCACCGCACCGCAATCTGGTGTAGAATTTTATTGAAATACTGCCAACAGTCGCTGGATTTATTACTTTTATTGCGGGTATGCGCATAGATGCGATTAAAATCACTTAAATTGATTAAGGTTATAATAAATCAAGACATTCATTCAAAACATATATGTATTTACGATACATGTACAGTAAATAATCTAATAACATCAAATTCGTATAAAATTTTGAGGCCTAATTTATATACAAACGTATAAAGTTTGGGATAAACTTACGTAACAACTTGCAGAGTTGTTTTGTTAGTTTGTTCGAATCAATTGAAACTAGTTTTATTGTTTCTGCTGACCTAATTCCGATGATTTTATATAATTCAACCCTTTGGTAATTTGATTGTATATACGTAAATCAATAGGTTAATGTACATGTGTGTACATAAATAATTGGTCTTTGTTAATAGGTTTTCCCATTTTATAGCATAAGCAAGCTGCGAGCTGCCAACTGATCTCGCTGACGAAGCTTCGCTAAATGGCGCGGCGACCGATGCATGACTTCGCTAAATAGCGTGGCGACCGCTTCGCTAAATATAGAAACAGCTGCTGAGACGCTTCATTATTAGCGAAATTAAGGCTTCTGTAATCTGTGGGCAGCTCCATAGATTTATCCGTGTATTGCCTACCTTATTGACAGAGAAGGTGACGTACAAAAAGTGTTTCATATTATGACCATCGTTGTAACAGTTTACAATAGTCATATTTGTATCATCTACGATTTACCCCACTGCCTAGTTATTTCTAGACATGTTTAATAAAGTAAAGCTACCGGGTAATAGACCCGATTCAGTGCAAATCTTTCCTCTGCAGTCTAACGAACGATTCGCACTAAATTTAGATAGTCGGATATTCTTAGATTCTCATATTTTAATCTCATTGAGAACATTTTTAACATCAGCTGGCTTTTAAGCACTTAACGTTGTGAGATGTGAGATAGTTTTAGATATAACTGAATCAATAATTTATCACAATGTAGTTTAACAAGGTACTAAAATATGGAATGTCAATAAACTGATATTTATGTTGCTTTAACACTCAAACCGCATGATCATATCCAAGTAAAGTCATGCAGTTATTTGGGATTTAGAAGATGAAAAAAGGAATCACAATTATAATGGCGTGGCCTTATAAAGACGTTGGTACATTATTTAGGGCCTGTCCCACCACTGGCTGATAGTGGCACAGATAGCTTAAAATCACTGTCAGATAAGGGAACAAAATCCGATATTTCCATCGCAATTTACACGTTGGATTGTTATCAGACAATTTACAATTTGGCGGAACAGGTCCTAAATGTCGTTTTAGTGACGTTAGTGCGTCACCGAGGTATTTTAAGTACCATGTATTATCTAGCATAATGTTATTAGAACGCTCTGTTATAACCGTTTTTATTAAAGTCTTATTCAAACTAGATTTTATCACGCTTCGCCCATTAAATTTTATGAGCTAGCTTCAAAGCTTCAGTTTATTACGTACATTATCCGAACAACGAAAGCGGTAGTGCTTATAAACTGGTGATTAGGGTTATACTTCGCACCCAGCAATGTCAAATCTATCTAGAATATAAAATGTCATACGAACTAATAAAAATATTATTATTTTATTATTCTAATTTGTTCTATTAAATTATAAAAACACCTACACTCTCGTATACTTAAAGTTTGTCTGATTAACGTATGTGGGTGTGGCATTTTTAATTAGTTTTATGCTGTAAATGTGATAAATAACAAACGGGTTATTTATGTTAATTATTTAATATTATTTGTAGGTTGTAAAAACGAAAGTGACGCCTAACAGATAGCGGTTAAGCCACGAGCTCGTCGTAGTCTAATTTGGCAAGGCGGCAATGACAGGAGATCCAAACGTTTCCTTTAAATATTTGCAGAATTAAATTTATGATCGTGTCGCTTGCGGCTGGCAATTTGTAAAGGAAATTCGTGTCGACCGTGCTGCGGATTTTCAATTGAATATTTAATGATTAAAAATTGCTACGCCTTTTAAAATTTTACATGAATGATTTTGCAGAATCGAATCGAAATCAGACTTTCCGAAAATGTTAACATGAAAACCGTAAAAATGTTAGGATATACGCGTCAGTAAAAACACATTTAATGTACTCGTAGCTACATTTTTTTTCATACAATAAGGTGGCAAACGAGCATGCGGCACCTAAATCCGCCAAAATGGCGAAGCGACCGCTGCCCATAGACATCCGCAATTGCAGATGCGTTGTCTACCCTAAATCGACGGAGGAGGAGAGGCACAAAAAGAGGATATTTCCCGTTCCTATGCGTCTCCTCCACCGTCAAATTCACATTCCCATTTAATCCTTTCCTTATAAGAAAAGGGTGGAACGGGAAAGGGACTAAAATTGGTCCTCCGGCACCACACTCATCAGACGAAACGCAGAATTGCTTCCACTTCACGCCTGTTATATGATATTCGTAAGAATCGCAGTAGAAATAATCAATTCTATAAACATCCTGATAGTATTAATAAAAAGAGTTTAAATTTTAATGTATAAGGTGTTAAAAGTGTTTAATAATTTTAATGTATTTACACCTCAAGCAAATAAAGAGTGAATCGTGCGCTAGTGACAATTGGCTATAAATAATTCACAGGCGCGGAACACGGTTCATATTGCTTGTGCATGAAATATCAGGGCTCATTGGAGCGGATCGGGCGTAACGGGAATTGGCTCCGATTATTTTGTTCCGAAGTCACTGACCTATCACTTGTCGATTGTATTGCGAGGTCCTTACATTTTTTAATCATATTGAAATTTTTAAAAATTAATCATCCAATATTACGAAACTAATTGACGAATGACATATTGGTTTTGGTTGACGAAAAGCTGATATACTTTGATAAGATAATAATTAAAATATTGACGTATTATCGTCGATAATTTACAAAATCTGTTAAGTTAAGTTAGTTAAGAGTGTTAATAGTTATTTTCCTTAAAGTCGTAGTCATTTTAATGTACCCATTTACAAATAACTGGTACACTATAGGTTTTACATAACATCTTCAGAGAGTACATAAGTGGATAGACCACCGCTTGTAAGTTCAAGTAGCGGAAAGCTCTTCGCCGTTAGCTAATACCATTAAGTCAATCTCGTCCTCATTTCCACCGTAACTTAATTGGGATCGATTTAGTTCAATAGTTTGCCGCAATCTTGTGGTTGGACGAGTGTGAACTACGTTTCTAATTAAGGAGAAAACTTATCTCTAAATTTAACGTATAATTATATGCGATAATCATTTATGTATATTCTAACTATACACCTATCGAAGTAGATAGTGAAGTGAATACCTTAAAAAAGAACATTAAGGGCCTGTCCCACCACTGGCTGATAGAGGCTCAGATAGCTTAAAAATGACGTCACTGTCAGATAAGGGAACAAAACCCGATATTTCCATCACATTTACACGTTGGATTATTATCAGACAATTCACAATTTGGTGGAACAGGCCCTAAGACAAATAATGTTACAGTACCCTTCCGTAAATTATAAGTATATGTTTTCATAGATATTTCTTTCGATTTTGGATATATCTTGGTTTTATCCAGTTAATGTGTACCAAACTGCGAGCAAGGAATTATTTATGAATTCGTGGTATATCTTACACTTATTCATTTTAAATGACTTGGAAAACGCACAATAAATCTAGCTTCGACAGGCGGACCCAGAATATGGGGATTACGGGATATGTTTCGGGATTCTCTTTGGATCCTTATAAACTCCATTTACAACGGGAATGTAGAGCCGAGTTTATCTAGGGTTTGTTCCAAATTCCGTCAAATATTGTCAAATATTTTACATTAAATGTAATAACACAATGTTTTTTAATTACTCATCATCTGTAACAATAGTTAATAGCTATAGCAACCTGAAGATTAAAATTTCTTTGCTACTATATACAAAGAAATAGACTTTAAAAGAAAATTCTAGTATTGAAAATAATGTCTAGGTATAGATTTGTTTATTAATAGTATAATTCTTTTGTTTCAGGTACGTCTTCAGCCTTTCTAGTTAACATACATCTACGTTCAACTAAATCCAATTAATGTATTGATTGACTTTGTTTACTGAAAGCAGGTACGTATGTAAATGCCTCGGTTTCATTAGCACGTATAATTGAATGTTTGTTTTATAAATAGACATCTAAATACACTCAGAATTGTTTCCTTTTGCAGAAAAACAAACGTTCTCTTGTTATGTTCCGTAATTACCGACTGTCGAATCTACAACTGTCGTCTGTCAAAACATCAGTCATTTTTATTAACATCTTTGACAAAATTTCAACAATTTCACAAATTTAAAAAATTTTGACACTTTTTTTGAATCTTTTACGGTTAATATAAATATCAAAAACGTTTCAAAATTCCCTCTCGTTATTAAAATAGCAGTTAACGTTGTGTTGGTTAACATGTAATACGATTTAACGTCCCAAAGGAGCATTTATCTACGTAGTTATCGCTGCATAACCTCAAAATACCGTTATTTAATAAATCGGTACGCATGGGTGATATTTGATATGATAAAACCATTATGTGAATATAACTTCTTGATTATTAATTTAAATAGTCAAAACCGTCCATTGTAATAATTGATAGTATTTATAACCGATATTGTTTTTCTTACAAAGCTGTTAGTTTTGTCGATATGCGATCTATAGGCGAAGATGATGTACATCATCTGATTGTACATCAGGGAATTTGGCGGTGTTCCGCCTTGAGAGAGAGTTAGAATGTTTTGTACACATTGAGACCATGACGCAGAACAATATGCAATAAGACATTGCCTTTAAATGTCTGTACGAAAAAAGGTAAAAAAAGAGACAAAACGGTCAATGGTGCACGGTAATTGCTTTTTGTTATTATTTCGACGTTTACGCAACTCACCATCTAATTGGTCATTTAAAAGAAGACGCGGTGTTTGTCTCGTTGCAAGGAACAAGGGATTTTTTTGTAAGTGAAACAGTGCGGACTGCGACTGTACCTAAAATATCTATACCAACGATTAAAGGTCAATTCAAGGCTTTATTTACTTACAAGAAAATGTTTTTACAAATTTAAATTGGTAAACTGTTAGACATTATATGTTTAGTTTAACGAATTTAGTTTTATTTATGCTATAGTTTAAAAAAACATGTTCTTTTAAAACGAAATACTTTGATTTCGTCACCGACATCCGCGAGTCAATACATCGCTCCATTTGTCAAAAACCAACGTTGTCAAAAGCGAACGTTTTTTTACACACTAAACGATTTTCAGTTTGTTTTGCAAACAGCTAAAGGTGTTCAAATATTTTTTTTCCTCTAACAGGACTGATATTTTAATAGTTACAATAATACTTTATGATTTATTTTCAATTTTGGCCTCTTTAGTCTTCAACAATAGTTCTTAATTAATTTGTAATAAAATTTATATTGAATACTGATCCTATACGGGTGGATTTCTTTCGGTAATATAATCGTCAACTTTTTAATTTCATAGTATTGTTAGGTAGTTTTGGTATCATTTACTGCATTGCAATGCAAGTTTCTTATGTGTAAACTGCAATATATGAAAACAATACTGAAAAGACTACTGTTTTCGAGGGTAAACGAGGTAAAAAATCTTCCAGATTATGTACGTTTAGAAAAAGTAAAAATAAACAATCAAATAATTACATTCTGGGCGAGACGCGAACAGAAATAATTTTGCTGTGACCATGGCGGTGTTTCTTGTATTTACAAATATCAGTGTATATCTAATACGAACAATTTATAAAGAGGTAAACAGCAATGACAAGGTATCGCTTACGTGGTCAGCCAGCCGTGAGGCACGCACTTGTTAACTCAAAGGGAACGTTTGCAGCGCGCTTATGAAATACCCGTTTACTTTTTCTTCTTCGTTTTCATTCGAGTTTTCTTAAGTATTTCCCATCTTGAGTGCTCTGGTTTATTTATTTTAAGTATTTTGATTTTATGTTACGTTGTATGTTAATTTTATATTCGTTATATACATTCCCGCCAATGTTTTTATGTCAAGCCTAAATTAGGGTTGACGAAGTTATAGTTAATCATTCAGGCACAACGCTGATTGATTGCTTTCAGACATATGCATGTGGCATTACCATGTTTATCTTCACCTTAACTACGGAGAATCTAAAAATTTGAAATACTGGCTCTCCCCGCGTCTCCGTCCGCGTGGAATTAAATTAAAAATAAGTAGCTTATGTGCTCTTCCAGACTATATCGTACATCTGTCAGATAATACTTCCTATTCGCATAATGTAATGAAATCTGTAAAAACTAGATAATCTACCAGGATCGAGAAAATTAAGTATCGTAATATTATTTTAGCTATTACATATTTTATCCATGATTAAAGTGGCACGTCTGTCCTCAGCGTGTCCGGTATCAAGCACGTCCGCTGTCACTATAAACGAGTGACGTCATTTAAAACGTAGATCCGAAGGTAGAGGATACCGACCGCCTCTCTGCTTGCTCAATTTGTCGATTTCATCCATTTTTTCAAATATCAATACCAAAGTAATGTTCCTTATAATTTAAGTATAACAATTTATAAATTTTAATAGTGGTAGAGCCCGCTTCAATATCTTAGCACGAATAAGTCGGCTCGCCCGGTGCAATACCACGACCACACAGAAGACAGGCGTGAAGTGGAAGCAATTCCGCGTTTCTGATGAGTGTGGTGCCGAAGGCCCAATTTTAGTCCCGTCCCAGTTCCACCCTTTTCTTATAAGGGAATGATTGGATGGGAAAGTGGATTTGACGGTGGAGGAGACGCATAGGAAGGGGAAATATCCTCTTTATGTCTGACTCCTGCGTAGATTTAGGGTAGGCAACGCATCTGCAAATACGGATGTCTATGAGCAGCGGCCGCTTTGCCATTTTGTCGGATTTAGGTGGTCGCTTGCTCGTTTGCCAGATTATTGGATAAAAAAAATTCAAGTCGAACAATATGATTTACAAGTAAATATTTTTTTAAATAACCAGTTTTATTACTTATCCGAAACTTCAATAAATTACTCGAGCTGGATATTGTAATTATTTCTGTTGTATAACACTTAACAATAACATATTCAATACAAGTTATACAAAAACAATTTAGTAGCTAACTTTACTTCATCTTAAATACGTTTTAGCTTGATATTAAAAACAAAAATAACTTTAGCTTTTTAGCTTTAAAAGTTACAAAGGGAAATATTTATAGCAAGTATTACAGAAATACCATCACAGTCAAAGATTAAGCATACTCAAACAAATAAACCAAAGATTAGCATCAAAATCTGAACGCTCGTAGGAATCCGGCGTTTGTAATCCCATAGATGAAGTAGTTGGCGGCTCACCCTATTTATCTAAGAGAACGGGTAATCTTTATTTATAGCAACATTATCCTACAAACAAGTAAGCCATGATACCTATGCCACTTTTGTGTCAATAATATAAACAAGCCATTAGTTAAATCTCGCAAAATTTCTGGGAAAACGGCATGTTAAGTCCATTTATTTTATTTGAGTCCATTCTAAGGTTCTTTAAGTTAGCACAGAATGTCTTAACTAAAGTCCTAAGTTAAAGTACATCTCTTATCAACTCGAATAGCTTTCAGGAAACCGTGTCCCGTAATCCCACATATGAAGTAGTTGACCGATCCTATTTACTCTGCGGTGACCGCTTGAGCTTTATTGATAGCAACACTCTGTCTAACACAAGAGGATTACAAAAAGGATTGTTCTAAACCGGAGATTCTCAAACTGTTTTGTACAACAACTTTTAAAACTGTACTGATTTAGATGTACTACATTACTTATTAGTTATCAACGATCACCTTACACCATCATCGTATTCCTGCAAGGTTCTACGTACATTCGGGGAAACTGGCTTCGTTTGAACGTTTTGTACGTATTTAGATGACACGAAACAATGACCATTAGGATGTTTATAAATATGTTTGTTGCGAGGAACGAGGCACTTTTTCTGATGTAACACCGTAGATTTCCGCGACTGTTAAACCTCTTAAAGATGCCTGGGAAACTTTGAGAATCAGTGTTCTAAACTGAATTTGCCTCGTGGAATATTTGTTACTTTAAAATATAGAAGCATAAATAGTAAGTTTTATGTAGTACTCAATTCAAAGACCATTAGTCGTCTAAATTTGCACTAAGGGTCTTCCTCAGTCACCTGTTAAGGACTGTGTGTGACAATTAGTGTATCGTATAAGTAACTTCTCGTCGTCTACTTGTTTTGTTCAATGTTTTTTGCCTTTTTTCTCTGTTTGGTTTTACGAATTAAAACAAACAGTAACCTTTACAGTCAAAGAGAAAATGTAGCGAATAATTTAGTTGTAAGTGGAGAAAAAACTTCGGCTCCATTTTATTGCTTTGTAAATAAATTCCTATTTGTTTTCATGTATTCCTCGAAAGCTTTATTACGATTAGGTATGTACTCTATCAAACTTTTATAAAACAAAGCTAATGTAAGCTTCTCTTTGTAAGCGGAATGTAGCCTTTTAATTAAATTGTTATAATAATAATATTGTGTCTTCACAATTTGAAAGAATCCTCTCTTTCGTTGTTTATTTTTTTTTATTAAACAGGAAAACTAGACATGTTAGTTTTCGCATATAAACTATGTACTAATAGTATGATAATCGCTAAGAGAACATGACTAATGAAAACAATGAACAAAGAGAAAAAGTATACAATAATTGAAAATAATAAAAAACAAAAATCTTAGAAATTAGATGCATAAGTGGCTAGGGAGTCGGACAATCAAAGAATTTGTTACTTAAATTGCTTACAATGTTAGCAAGCTTAGTGTTAAACAAATCAATTTGAGGATTTTGCCTTGACAGTGAATTAAATTGT
>LD688932.1:2390282-2404143 GCA_003118335.3 Papilio memnon | reverse complement strand
ACAAACATCCATCCATCCATCCATCTATCCATCTAAACTTTCGCATTTATAATATTAGTAAGATTAGTAAGATTAATTTAAAACACTCTCTTTTTTATGGTAAGACTCCGTGTCAATAATAATTCCAAGACTTTGCTTAAGCATATCTCTCTTGAACGCATAAGGCATAAACTTTTTAGTTAATTCTAAAGGGATTAGCTTTTAAAGTTGTTCCTTTACTAGTGCAGTGTTCTGTCACCTTCCATTAGACGCTAGTGTAACGGTATAAGACGGGGTAAGTCCCGCGATTGTTGGCAAAGCTTCAATGTGTAGATTGTGCGGCGCCGAGCCAAATCTGTTCCTATGTTCCTTTCACACAGGGACAGGAAGAGCAGAAGATAGTGCAGTAGTGCTAATGTTTGTACACTTACTGGCAATACAGTTCTGACTCGGCGGTGTTTATTTAAATACTGTCTTCCTGTGAAACCAGTATTACTTTAAATTTCTGAAACCAACTAGCTTGATAAAATATAGTATATTTCTTTTGTATTTGTTACTGAACGATTATAATTAGCGTCGATTAATAAACAGACTTGTAAGTTGAGTGGTTTGAAAAAAATATTTGCGTTCTTTATTCATCAATGAGATTTGAAAACATAAATAAATAACTAAAATATCAAAATAAAGTGATAATCATTTTGGTATTATATAATACCGTTCATATTATTCATGACAACAAAAGCGCGTAAAATTGAATTCCGTTCGGTTACGGGCATAAGTAAATTCAGCCACAACATGCAACTACCATTAAATAACATCAGGCCGTCAATTAAAACTGTACATTGTAATTGTTATTTATGGGCTTTTATTAGAAAATAGGGATAATGGGAAATTTTAATGTCTATTTACATGTTTTACTTTGTTAGGAATTATTAACGAATAATTTGCTTACAAATAATTTGATTATTTCAAAACAGCATTAAATATACCAATAATAATATTTAATAATAATAAGGATTGTGATGATTTTAAGTCAACTCATCTTGCCTTCGACTTGATCTAATTCCTGTAGTCATAAATATATGTCAATATTTGCTTGGTTGCTTGCACTGATCAGTTGAAACAACTGACTGTTAAAATGTTGCCTATACACACAGTTTGAACCAAACGGTTCTCTTTAGTTAGAACTGAGACTCTGTAACTGGCATTAAATAAACTTGATGCTTGGTTAAGTATTGATCGGATTGTTTAACTTCTATTGGTGAACGTATAGAATTTCCTCTTACATTGAGTTAACAGCAAGGAACACGATTTACTTGAGCATGTAAATATCTTAACTTCACTACTCCGATATTGCCTTAACTTAGCTGATTGAACCCCTTCTCAAGTTCCCTGTGTGCTATTGTGTCGGGCAATTTTTAAATCATACTTCATACTAATATTATAAATGTGAAAGTTTAGATGGATGGATGGATGGATGGATGGATGGATGTTTGTTAGAGTTTGTAGGCTAAACGGCTGAACGGATCTCGATGAAATTTGGTATATATGTAGAGGATAGTCTGGAAGAACACATAGGCTACTCACTTTTGTTTTTTTTAATTCCACGCGGACGGAGTCGCGGGCGAAAGCTAGTATTTTAATAAATAATTGAAATGTCTTACTTTATTGTTACTTTTTAGTCAATTCATAGGGATTCACGAAATTAAAAAATTACATACCATCAATGTGGTAGACTATAAGATTTTAAAGTCTTTCTGTCGCACTCATAGACGTTAAGTGACCACTAACGAAGTCCCTTAGCTTAAAGTTAAAAGTGACAATTAAATTGTCATATAATTCAATCTGGGTTTAATTTAAAAAACACGTTTGACGGTATTGAGAATAGCGGACGGAAGGTGCAATGGATTCGCCATTAAAACTCGGCAGAGGGCGCTTTGACGTTTTATCGAAAATAGACTTAACGATGAATCTTGAACCCTCGAAATTTGCCTGAATATTTATGAGCCATTTTTTTCGAGCATCAGAACGTAGCTTATGGAAATGATTCTCCTTTTATAGAACAATCGTTACCCTTCATTCACTTTTAGTGTCCGATAAATTTGAAAATATAATATCCTATTAATTTTTATCTCTTTACATTTTTTACCATAAAAACTTTGTAACACTCCACTTGTCTTTTATAATTAATTGTAGTTTATTCCATTTTCTGTTCTTTCAATGCAAAAATGAAAGTTAAATATTCAGAAAAACCTTAGTGTAGATTATTTAAGAAAAATCTTCGCAAAGAGACTGCTTAAATGACTTTTCAAAGTCGCTTCTATGTCCTGTATCTGTCTTCTATTAAATGTGCTATTATTAATCTATGTCTATACTAATATTATAAAAAGATTTGTATTTTTGTATGTATTTGATTCACGCAAAAACTACTGGGCCGATATTAAAAAATTCTTTCACCATTACAAAGGTAATTTATCTGTGAGTAACACAGGCTATATTTTGTATTTTTTTTCACGCGGGCGAAGTCGCGAGCAACAGCCAGTTTTTTATAAAATATCCAAAACCTTTATCAAAAGTTGTAAAACCTATTTGCTTTAAGATATCAATTTTAGTTCGCTCTCAAAGTGTACATTTCCTACACAACAAAGACTTTGGTCTGTTCAAACAATGACTCTGAGAAGCGAGACTTAAGTCCTAGGTTAAAGACAATATTTACAAAGTAAACAAGTAAGGAATCCGTCCACAGCCTTGTTAAGTAAGTCATTGAAAGTAGGTTCTATTTTGGATTACTTTTAAATATTTTATTAACTGTGATGAATTTAATCTGAAAAAAATTTAGGTAAAAATATGAGATTTTTGGAAATCGATAAACTGTTAGTAGTCAAAAGTGATTTTTTTTAACTATTCTGTTATCCCAATATAAGGTCAAAATAAGAAGTATTTGTCTTAAAAAACTTATAAATTTAAGGATTCAAAAATCTTACTAACATTATAAATGCGAAAGTTTAAATGGATGGATGTTTGTTAGAGTATGTAGCCTAAACTGCTGTACGGATCTCTATGAAATTTGGCATAGATGTAGAGAATAGTCTGGACGAACACATGGCCAACTTACTTTTTTTTTAATTCCACGCGGACTGTATCGCGGGCGAATGTTCGTAATAATGTACTTTATACCTATACGAAAAGTTACACTGTACATTCTTTTCACAAGATATTATAACGTCATTTATAATGGCCTACGTGAGGACGTGGATAATATGAAGACGGAGATATGAGATGTTGTTAAGGACTTAGATAAAATGCATCATTACACGTAATTGTGTCTCCAGTTACTTGACTAACAACGTGAAGGAAGTGTAAGTTGCTTTATTCCGGTGAATTTCTATGAAATTTGATGTACATTTTACACCTTACTGTCTGTACATATTTTATACCTAATAGATATTCAGTATTCTGTTTACAGTTACAATTTAGAGCTATTTAGTCTAAATCTCTGATAGCGTCCGACTCATTTTTGCAAATATATTTGGTATTTACTTTCAGTATTTCAGTAGTTTCTGCTTTTCTAAAGCGTTTTAAGCAGGACCTGAGTGCAGGTTTCTCATACTAACAAGAATTAGTCCAGCAATAAGAATCCAGCTTACATATTTACTTAGAATTCATTATTCACTTTACTCTTAACTTATAGTATTACTTTATTATATCAAATATGTAAAGGACGGGTAAATCTTATAGTTATTGGTTCTTTCAATAGAACGATATAACAGTATGGCACAGTGCCAATTGTGTTTTGGCGAACTGTTCGGTGCCGTGCTTGTGACAAATGTTCTGAACCAATGTTAAACTATAACGTGTGTTTAAGTGAATTGGATAGATATCGAATGGTTGCTTTTAAATATACACATTTCTACATATACAGATGATAGTAATACATTGGCAGTCGTGGAGTTTGCGTTATAAAGTCCATACACAAATGATGAATTCGAACTAAAATGAACATTATGGTAGATACCTTAATTTCGTAAGTTTTAGAACTAGTTAATTCAATAATGTTTGGCATCAGATTTTAAATACAACAAACCTCTATTGTTGAGATATGTTTCAAAAACTTAGGATAATTACTAAGTCCAGTCCAGGAGTGTGGGGCGTCCTCCATCCAGGTGGACCGACGTCTTAATGCGGCGGGAAGTCGTTGGATGCGAAAGCCGGAGGACCGCATTCTGTGAAAGGTGTTGGGGAAGACCTATTTCCAACAGCGGGCAGATAAAGATTGATGATGATGATCAGGAAGGGACTTTAGTTACCTTACTCAAAAACTTGTTTAAAGTAAAACGAAACAAATTTGGCTAACCGCCTGTCGTAAATTTTATTGAGGTCTTGCCAACGAGTGCATGAATTTTGCCTCCAGTTTTGCTTACACTAGCATGTAATAAAACACAATGTAATTGAACATATGACTACCCAGAACTACTTTATTTGCTTAGACAATAAGTCATAATGATACGCCTTTGCCAAAGTATACTGAGACTTACTTCCTCTTCGCTTTAAGGTTGATTATGTATTAATTGCTATTGATGGACATTTTAACCTCTATCAGCTGGACTTTTTTTAGACTTGGACGTGTAATCAAAACTATTATCTGTTCATTTGGAAATAATAAGTCGAATGTTACGGAAACACTTAATTCATATACATAATTTGATATTTTTCTACAGACTTCACACTTTTATAACTGGACAATTACGGAATTGGGAATTGTATAATACAATAAATCGTTTTCTGATATCCAAACATTAAAGCTAACATTGCAACCTGATTGAGCACTGATCAACATTCAAACATGGTGATCAAACAATACGAACGAATGACTGTTTGAATGAGTTAACGAATGAATGAGTGATTGGATTCGGCGCATCTCGTACAATACCCTGCAATATGCTAACGTCCCCCTGATTGATATAATCTGATACGCATGTTTTGATATTTGTTCATAATAAAACTAACGTCAAATATTTACATATAGACTGAAGCTATTGTACCGCAACATCGCTTTAAACTTATCCGTACATTTGATCAGTTTAGTAACTTCCTGTGTTGATATTTTTTAACTATTCTGCTTTTTCAATTGATTGCTGTAACTACATTTAAACTGGTGTTATTTTGTGTTTTAAAACCATTGTAAATAAAAACTAGCTAGTTTATGGTAAATATCCTCACAATAAAATTAGGATCTCAACATTTGTCGTTTTATCCATTTGGTCCCCGCTTGAATTAACGCAATTGCATTCGACAAATCCGTCCATCAATCGCTTGTTACCAGTGTCAGCCTTAACTATGATTTGATGTTCTTTTGATTGTTGTTTCCTTTTTAAATCAATGGTTATTGGTTTGCATGTTTCACACTGGAATAAGTAATACTTAGTTTTTTGTTCAATAATATTTGTAACTAACGTCACTCATTTCCTAAGACGCGGTACTAGTACCTCATATCGTACACGAAACAAAGGAACCCGATCGCAACCAAAAAACAAGCAATTCGTCCGCCGCTGCCGCTTCCATCGTGTTGTTTTCATTTTCAATGTTTTGTCTTTTGTTTCTTGCGAACAACACCCGCTTTGTCTAAAACCTCGCACATCGCGTGTATTGCTGTTCTAAGATTTTTTGTTTTGATACCATCTAGGATAGATTTATGAAGGTTATTTATTAAATTCCCTAAAGTTACCAGCATGTTGCTGTTTTAAAGTACATAAATAAATCAATTAAACACGAGTTACTGCAAATTCCAGTATTTCATCTGCCGTGCCCATCTTTGTCCTATTGACTAGTTTAATATTTCGTCTTCTTCCTTCGTAAAAATACCTTTTTAAAGTATATTGCTTTTAATATAATCCGATGACGAATTTACTTGTTTGCCTTCATCTATACTAATATTATAAAGAGGAAAGATTTGTATTTTTGTATTTTTATATGTATTCGATTCACGTAAAAACTACTGGGCCGATTTTAAAAATTCTTTCACCGTTAGAAAGGTAATTTATCGGTGAGTAACGTAGGCTATGTTTCGTGTTAGTTTTTAATTTCACGCGGACAAAGTCTCGAGCAACAGCTAGTCTAAAATAAAACAGGTTGCCTTAGACATAGCTGGTATGTTAAGGAAGACTACAAAGTTTCTCCTCACGCTAGGCCGGCCATAACAGACGGGTTAAATCTTGCAGTTATTGGCTCTTTCAATAAATCGGTAAAGCGAAGTTTGGCTACGTGCCAATTGTATTCTCATGTCGCCAACATCCTCCCTACTGCGACTAGAACGCTGACAAATGTTCTGACCTTGTTTCAAGTCAGGGCAAATGCTGATAGGAGACCACGATTGATAAATCACAAAAGACTGTTAATATAGTCGAGTAGAGTCACATATTTTACGGGGATAATAATTTTAAATGTGACTGTGTTTTATTTTTAAACTTTACGATATTTGGAACAAACACAATTATAATAGTTAAAACAATGCAGGAAAATTTGAAAACACTCCGAGAATATTGAATACAAAATAATCCTGTTGAATTATTCAAAACATGGTATCAATAAATAAATTTATTTTCGTAGAAGATAGTGGAGAAATTGACCGAACTAAAATAAATGGTACATAGTTGGAACCTTTCAGGCAGATGAAATTCGGGGTCATTCTGTACGGGTATAATCAAATATCTTCGCTCGTAGTTCGGAGCACCGCAGCCTCTCGAAGAATTCTCTAAAGCAACTGGGTCACGTCGATGTGTCAATAATACGTATAGCTGTATGATTTGACAACGGATCAATATTTACTTTTCTTCCTTCTACATTGCCTCTTTGGAAGAAACATTCTAGTTTTGGTAATAGACGGCGACGACGAAAATTATTATTTAATCATTTACAATTTTGGACAAGAGAAATATTTGAAATGAGGCAAATACAACACTTACATCAAAAAAGACTTTATTAATTTAATAATTTACCCTTTATTAAAAGTACCGAATCAGCTTCTGTGCGATTTTCGGCTAGCAAATTTTACGATGGAAGAGAAAATATGCTGAATAACTTAGTTGGTTACCGAACAAAAACGTCCATTGCGTTTTATAACCGTGAAATGGATCCCTTTCGCTATAAATTGTTGACTGGCGATCATTTAAAAGGTTCGCAATAACAACATTTTCCATCTCGCTGTACATGATTAAATGCGTATTGTTTTAAATTTATACAAAATTAATCTTTCAGAACAAGCGTGTGGGAAATTTTAAATTTCATAAAATATGCGTTAAATATTGTTCGATAACATTTTAAGGTGGTTTTTAATATTGAACAAACACATTATTACCTTATTAATATCAATTCCCTAACCCTGATAAATAGAATATTGACATTTAGGACCAAGCAAAAACAAGACTTTTATAAATCTATTGGCTGTTCCCGTGCAGCTTCATCCGCTTGAAAATATAAAAACTTTATTTGATTGTTTACCATAATCACCTTGCTTCCTTAATGTTGGCAGCTTGTAATTTATGGTCCCTTTCCCACATCAGGTTTTATATCCAACTTATACCCTCTAAGTTTATTAACGTGAAAATATATAGCGTGACGTAAGTGTAGGGTTTCTTATTATAGAAATAATTATTTAAAAATATGCTGCGATTGCTGACATCTTACGCCACAAAGTAGTGTGTGTTTACGCTTTATTATATTAGTATAGATGAAGGTAATATTCCAAATCGATATAAGATTACCAAATTAACGTAAATTAAATTGCCTTAACTGTTTTAAATACTAACGACTTTCATCTCACATACATGGGACATATAATTGTACAATCTGTTTGTGTACATCTTCATTGTAGTTGTTACTTTGTACGAGATGTTATTGTAAGTCGGTACTTTAAGTTTGTAGTCATTGGCACTTTCATTATCTCTGTACAAGGGAATGGCGAGATGCCAAGTATGTTTTCGTGCCACTTGCCTGCAAGATAGCAGCGTGCTCCGGTGACGAATGTGCAAATAAAATGTAAACTTACCTCAGTGTAAAGAAATTGCTTCATTTAATGACAAGAGAATTTAGATTATATGGTGGTCCTGACTTGTATGAAGAAAAAGAAAAGTTGTAATGGACACGGAACGAATTAATAGGACAGTTTTAGACTAAAACCTAGTCTTAACTTCTGTCTCTATTTTGCGTATGAAAAGTAGAAGAAAATGGATGTTCAAATAAAAATATAAATACTTAAAAGAGTAAAGCAAAATACGATACAGAATATAAATAACGGCCTAAAATTCGGTAACCCGAATGTTGACGAGGAAAAAAATGTTCGTGTATCAAAAACAGGAGAAAATTGCTCACAACGACGGCCGTGACAAGAATTAATTGTCGCTAGCTCACACTTGTCAGTGGAACCTTACTGCGTCAAACATTTGATGTATGGTTACACATTTACATGAAAGCATAGACCGTGTTAGTCTAGTTTTATGTCACATAGATTCAGATAGTTCATCTTTTTTATCTTCCTCAAATAACAAATTATAGACATAAAATTATATCTAAAATGTTTTTCTATCCAGAAGTATCTTACAGATAGAAAAATTAGCACCAATATATGGTGTAGCTTTAAAGTCTACAAAACATAACTTTTTAATAAACCTTCAATACTGTTTTTACAGTAACAAAAGAAAACGAACAAGTTTAATTTTTCCGACAAAATAAAAACATTAATATCAAAGAGAATCCATGGATTGACATGGTAAGGATCAAAAAATCTCATCGTCGTGATAAAACATCCAGGTACGTAAAAAAACCAGCAGATAAAAAACCTAGCCTCGATCCTGATCGGATTACAGAGGGGCTTGATTAATGCAGCACTGGAACTTTGATATACGCCATCGTAATTGCTAGAAATGGAAGCAAAAATCTTGTATTGTTGAGTTTTTTAATCGATTTTGTTATAACACTTTCCTTTTTTTTAGTTCTTACTGCAACTTAATTTAAAGTGTTTAATAAAGTACTAAGTTCTATATTAAAATTATATTCTTTGGTTTTATTTATAAAATATATGTGTGAATTATAATAAATCTAAGTAAATCAATTGTAGTCCAGGGCAATTTATTAATTCTTCAAATGGCCGGATATTGCCCCAATTCACTCGACCACCTCTTAACAATTGCTACGACGTGCCTCCCATGTCATTTTACATCACCAATTATTACGTCAAATGTTTGTATTATGCATATTATAAATGTTTTTAATGTTATTATATGTTTGAGTTCATGTAATGTATTATAGTTTGATCCATTATCTAAAAAAACAACATTCAAAATTAAAACATTAAAAATAATTAATTAAATATTCATGTTTCTTTTCACATTTTGTATTGGGAATTAAAGTTAGACAAGTAAGTGTTTCATAATTTATGTTGGAAATAGTTTAAAAATTGTTTTATGTACTTATTTGTTATATATCGATCCGATTGAGAGAGCAAATTGCTGGAAGCGCCTGGCATGCACTTGCGAGATCAATGAAATCGACTTGCAATAGGATTTGCACAATACATCTCCCTTTATACAATAAAGGACAGCTTTGAAGGAATATAGTTTCATTTATGTGACTTTTAATTTGTAGATTATACAATGTTGAAACTTAACCGAGCAAAGTTGTTAAGCTGTCACTAAGGGTAACCCTTAATGTAGAGATGCAAGAGACTGCTTAATACAGTTAAAGAGTTTTGAGCGTAACTGACTAGCAATATTTACATGTGAAATAAATTGGTTGTCTATTTCATTACGGCAAAAATAACCTTCTCTTGCGTCTTAGTAACTGTGTACGTTTTCTAATTGTGTTTAATATTTGAATACCATATCGGTCAATATTCATAGAATCTTACAAATATTATAAATGCGAATCTTACTAATCCTACTTCTTACTTTTTACTTCTCACTAATCTTACTAATATTATAAATGCGAAAGTTTGGATGGATGATGTAGCCTAGTAGATGAGTTTGTAGCCTAAACGGCTGAACGGATCTGGATGAAATTTGGCATAGATGTAGAACGTAGTCTGGAAGAACACATAGGCTACTTACTTTTGTTTTTTTAATTCCACGCGAACGGAGTCGCGGGCGAAAGCTAGTATTTAATATAACTATATTGGCTATACCTATGGTTGCGGAAATTGAAATTCTATTTGCTAATTAGCAAGACTCGGTATTCAATCGGGAACTTTGTACTGCTTTGAAATGTACTCGAGTGAAAATTCTCAATCTATTCACTGAGGCTTCGGATCGCTTCATTCATTTTATCTTTAGTTATGCGAAAGGTATTTAAATGGATACTTATGTTACCTACTTATAGTGTCCCTGTATTGACCAATAATATATTCTGTGTGTTATAACGGGTCATGAAATATTTTTGGCAACGTAGCTGCAAATGCGGATGTCGATATGCAGCGGTCGCATGCCTGTTCTTCGTTGCCTGCGTGTAATATAAAAATAATGAGTTTTTAAAGTGATATTTCAAATATTTTGTTATGATAATATAATAATTTGACAAAGAATTTTGTTGTAGTTACCACGTTATATTACAATTCAAAAATAATAAAAATCTACCTACGTCAATTGATATGGTGATAATACGAAATTTTAAAAATTCAAACAATAAAATTTATTCTTCAATCGCGAAATATCTGTATTCTAAACTTGATTTCGCGTGGAATTAAAAAAAAACAAAAGAGAGTAGTCTATATGTTCTTCCAGACTATCCTTAACGTCTATGCCAAATTTCATCGAGATTAGTTTAGCCGTTTAGGCTACAAACTCTAACAAACATCCATGCATCCATCTAAACTTTCGCGTTTATAATATTAGTAGGAAGTAGGATGAAAAAATAACTCCAATTTATCTTATCGAGAAATCTTTTGAGATTAAATTCGCCAATATTTTTTTTTCTTATAACAAGGTTACAAATGTCAACCGTGCAGGGAACAAATTGCTTCCCCGCATCTAATGTGTTTGTTGTGGTCTCAGAAATACGATCTTTCGCCTTCGTCTCGTCTTTCAGAGCTCTCGCGTCTACTGCAAACTGCAATACTTTTATGTTACGTAATTGAATTTCTATCAATGTATAATTGTAAAAAGTAAATGAAAGTTTTAATTTAGCTTATTCAACTTTTCTTTATTTAATTGTTACTTATGCAGTCCTTTAGTGTGGATTTTTCTCAGGATTTTTCTCAGTTTATATTTAAGAGACATAAAAGTCTCACTATATTGCTGAAAAATATAGAACAATTTTTTGAGAACATTAGATAGTGATGTAACAAAGAATTTAACTGTTTTTAAGATTAAAATAGTTTTTTTATTTCTCTACTGGAGTAGTAATTTTCAAAGTCGAAAAAGTTATCTCGCAATCTTAGTTTCGCACGAATAAATTTTACCAATCCAATCATAAAGTGACTATTCGAACTTCACTAACCGCATTAGCGAAATTCAAAATATATCAAAGATTTAATATGCGAAAATTATTAATAATAATTTCTACAAAATCCTATTAGCTTTTCATATTTCTCCAGATGGTAGCTTATTTATTTCGTACATTTAAAATTGAGCCGTATTGTTCAGTACTGAGCACATGTAAACAGAACGTAACTCTTTAATCATCTTTTGAGAAATGTATCCATTTTCGTCGTATGGATCGAAAAAGTCCACATACAAGAACAAAGTACAAAGTATATTCTTATATTCATATTAATTTCATACACATTAAACATCATACAATACTTTCAACAATGTTCGCTCCTCATTTAGCGAGAGCATTTTTTTCAGCCATTTTTGTTGTGATTTAAATTAAGTGTGGATAACAAAGGGCCCGTCGAGTCCGGCCCTGTAATGGAGGGGAGCGGCCGGGCTTGTTTATCCCGACGTCAAAATCAAAATGTTTCAGTTACTCAACCCTCCGTGTAATCAAACGACGTTTTTTTTATTACGATTTATAAATGTTAATCCAAAATTCAATCCAATTTAATGTGTATTTATTTTATTATTTTAAGTTTTTATACGGTAATCCGTGAATAATTATAAAGGACGTAGAGAAGAAAGAATCTTTCCCCTTCCTATTCCTCTGTCACATACATTTCCCTAAGGAAAGGTTCCTTATAAGAAAATACCTCCAGCAGGCACATTCAATAGAAGAATTGAAAGATTGCTTCCACTTGACTTCCACTGTCTTCTGTGTGTTAGACCTTTATTAAAGAAAACCTTATTATATTTAAAAAAAATATATAAATTGTATTGCGGTCATTTAAAATATAACATAGTAAAGAAGTTGGAAGAAAAATGTGAAATAATGGTTTCTAAAGTGACCAATACTTCAACAAGCACTACTTATCTCCGCTTAAGCCATTAAGCTGCCACAAGCTAACGTTTCCACTTACAACTTATTTTGTACTTAGTCGCTGATGGACAGAACGACGCTGTGTCTAGCCGTTTTATATACTTTTTAAATTGTTATAGAAGAAATTATCTCTGAAATAGATAAATTCCAAAGTAATGATATAGCACTTTTTATAATAAATATTGTTATAAATATTATTTCGTTTGGTGTCAAAATATTCACAAAGTAACTTAAACAATGAAATAACGTAGTGTTTGAAATTTTACGTTACTAACTTAATTTCGTTGGATTTGGATCTAAGCAAATTATTTAGTACATCTAAAAGTCCTGCATGCATCGAGATATGATGACTTAAAATTCAATAATTATTGAGTTGTATTAGCTTGTAATGAGAAAAATTACAGCCGTATACTGAAACGAATCACAATTCGCGTCGTAAACACCGTTTAAAATTTGCCCCGTAAAAAAATTAATGAAATTAGGCATCGCCTTATTAAATACTGATAAATACGTAAAACGTTTCAGTGTTCGGCCTTTAGTAAATTGTATCCCTATAACTAATGATCATAACACTGCTTGTGCAAATGACACTTCGGAGATGTAACTAGGTCGGGTCACGATACAACCTACCTTAAGCGAGAAATACATTTTTACCCTCATATGTCGTATTTGACCTTAACTGATATTTAACCAAAATAATTTAATTTTATCCAGATTAAAAAACATAAACATGCCTCTCGTCTTTCTTTTAGGAGAAATTGACATTTTTAGTACAATCATAATTAATAATATGATTAAAGTAATAAAAGGCAGTACGTCAACATACAAAACAAAGACAAACGAAAAAGTACTGGAAAATAATATTTCCAAGAGAGTTATTACTAAAGGCAGTTTTTGATATTCAAATTTTGTCCTTCCATTAAGAGGTCTGCTCGCCGCGTTTTATTCATGTAGCAGTAATTAAATCAGTAAGTACAAAGCTTAATTAAACCAACAAAAGCATTTCGTCGAGCGACAGACGCATTCAAGAACGGATCGATAGAAATCGAATAACAAAAGAATTTGCACAATTGTTGAGTTTCTCGCCGCTGACGAGGTTGTTGACTTCTAATTGTTTTAACACATGTATTTTAACAATATTGACATCTCGATTATTTTTGAAAATAACTAAGCTAGGAATAATGTTGTAAATAGTGTAATATCATGTAAAATTCACGGATTTTTTAGAGATATGGACTACCGATTATTGTTAACCATATCCTAGTACACGCCTTGAGATAAAATGGAATGTTTGAAAAAAAATTTGTTATCTACGACGCTTGAAAATTTCTAAATTGCACTGTAAAATCTTGCCTAAGTAAGACTTCTAAATTCAAAAGTTTAAATGGATGGATGTATGTTTGTTACTACGTATCTCCAGAACGGCTAAACGGACCTCGAACATATTCTGATAGAACAAATTAATTAATTTTCTTTTTCT
>LD688932.1:2358751-2369291 GCA_003118335.3 Papilio memnon | reverse complement strand
GGGCGAGCCGACCCATTCGTGCTAAGATGTTAAAGCGGGCTCTACCACTGTTAAATTATTTTAACTGTTAAATTGCATTTTACTTGAATGTCTAATGGTATGACCATAATTAAAAAGACCGCATAATTAATAAAAAACAAAAGTGAGTAGCCTATGTGTTCTTCCAGACTAGCCTATATATCTATGTCAAATTTCATCGAGATCCCTTCAGCCGTTTAGGCTACTCTAACAAACATCCTTCCATCTAAACTTTCGCATTTATAATATTAGTAAGATTTGCAAATTACATGCCTACCAGGAATGTCTGGCCAATACGACGAATCAATTTAGTTAAAAGGTAACATGGAGTTCTAAAGTTTCGAATATAATTTAAATGGAATATATTTCTTGTTACAGTGATTTCTAAAAGGTTTCCTATAAAATAAAATGTGCACTATCTTTCACACTCGGAAACATTTAATGATTACTTAAGCAACGCCTTTCCCTAGATTTCTTCTCAGATTTATCATACTAAGTACATGGGCTCCCTTAGTTATCATTAAACTTACATTAACAATTAAAGTGCACTCAGGTTCCCAGGTTTCTTTAAAGTCTTTTTACGTTTTGAATTTACATTTCGTTTCATGTAAATTTAGCGACTCGAATAATTTTCGTTGAAGGACTTGCTTAAGTACGTGAAATAGTATTTTAGAGTCCTTGAAGGTCCTAGAGATGTTCAGTGGGAGGCGGGCGCTGAAATTCAGTCGGACAGATATGTGTCGCTGTGACAAGGGTTGGTTTGGGTAAGATCTATTATGTTTATACACAGTTTCGCAACATTGTGATACATTCGGCTGTCTATCATTGAGACCATTGGCAAATTCGAAACGATGCCGCTGGGAACTGGCATTTACTGTGTCTATCCCTTTGTGGAAATTTCAATTTATTAAGCCTATATTTGAATACTTCGTATATTTAGAAATGGACTATGAATATTGTCGACCAAAAGTTTGAATTACAGGAAAAAATGTACTGCAATAAAAGTGACATGTCTATTTTTATTCTTTTAACTATTGTGTTGACATTAAAGAAACGAAATAGGTGGTCTTAACTATCACTAGCGACCAACCCCGGATTCACAGGGGTCCTTTGCTGATACGAAAATGTGTTTATTTACGACGAGCTGACGCCCGCAAACTTCGTTAACGTGGAATTTAAAAAAAAATGGTCGTCTATAACATTCCCGCGTGCATCTACTTTGTACCAGCTACCTTCCAGTCAAAGTCCCATCCAAATCGGTCCACCCGTTCCAGAGATCACATTAGAAACCTCCAAAATTATCAGTCTCTAGTATTTATCTACTTTATTATCATATCATAAACTGAACCATGTACTAATAGTTATGGGAAGGCTGAAAACCAGCGCGGCCAGTGACAAGCTGAAGGCCGCATCAGTTGAGCCTTCTCCTTTTGGCCAAGAATTTTTTTATCTCATTTATATAATATGTTCTGTAAATTTTGTTATTTAAGATTTTACTAGCTGTTCCCATGCGGTTTCATCCGCATGAAATTATCAATTGCAAATCTCAAAATGACATGACATGATGACAAAGCATTACAATCTTGCTTCCTTGATGTTGGCAGCAACTTATGGTCTCTTTCCCACATTTGGGTTTGTATCCAAAATATTTACCACCTAAGTTTAATGGCGTGAAAATATATAGCCTAAAGCGTGTCGTAAGTTTAGAGCTTTTTATAAAAAAAAGAATTATACAAAAATATGCTATAATTGCTGACATCTTACGCCACAAAGAAGTGTGTGTTTACGGTTTATTATATTAGTATAGATTATACATATAAACCTACCTCTTGAATCACTCTTATTAAAAAAACTGCATCAACAACCGTTGCGTAGTTTTAAAGATCTAAACATACATAGAGACAGACAGCTTTGTTTATACTATGTAGTATAGGGTCATGCGTATGTTTTAAACAATTGCTGGGACTAATTAACACTGTGTTGACAGCTCTTAGTGTGTTACTAATGCTAACTAACGAGGGTCTGCGTGTTTCTAAACTGAGGGTAGTGCTTTTGTGTCGCTTATCTCTGCTAGATGGCGTTAGAGTTGCCTAATTGCCTACTTGAATACGCTGTTACCACGCCAATTAGTAACTATGATCAAAGACGGAACGTTGAATCTATGCTTCAACTAGACTATAGGAAGCTTAGTCTTTCACTTACTAAGTTTTACTTACGTGTAAGTGGACAGTTCGCCAAAATAGCGAAGCGACCGCTGCTAAAGACATCCGCATTTGCTGATGCGTTACCTATGTTTAATCGACAGAGGAGGGGACGGACTGAAAGAGAATATTTCCCCTACCTGTGCCTCATGTCCTCCCACATCTACTTCCCCCTCTTGTCCTTTTTTAATGTCGTCTTCTCGTTGTATGTGAATATAAGTTTGTTCTTTAAGGTTTTATGGCGATATTATAAATACAATATCTGAATATTTTAGTATCTCCTATTGTATAAGAACTCTGGGAATGTTTTGTTTGCTCCTGTGTAATGTTTTCGAATTTCTCGAAATCTTTTAATATTTTCAAGAAATTGAATATGTACGACATCTAGTATCACTTGGTGAATGTAAATTAGAGCTATAGCTGGAGCGAGATTCATGCATAATACATTATTGTAAACTTGCACATTAAAGAGGGTACTTTTAATGGAATTGAGAGAATATTTGAATTCAATTTGGTGTCAGGCGCCTTAGCGTGGACAAGAGGGGCTAGATATTGCTTCAACTGTACTTAATTGGCTTCAGTGAAATTTACCACGAATATCGAATTTTCATAAATTTTGTGTCAAATGTCAATGCAAATTTTCCTCAAATCTTACTAATATTATAAATGCGAATTTGTTAGAGTATGGCTATAACAGATCTAGAACATAGTCTGGAAGAACACTATTTTTGTATTTTTCACTTCCACGCTAACGGAGTCGCCGGCGAAAGCTAGCAGTTAATAATTTCAACTTTAATATCAAACTAAAAATAAAATATTAATTGTCTAAAATAAATTATTAGCATAATTCTAAAGAAATACGGAGTTTTTTTCGGCACAGACCTTATCACACTACAAATTATTTGCGTTATTATTGAAGATTATAATATACGAGTACTCAAGCTATTTAAGTTACCTATAAAATATTTTATGACAAAGTATTCAGCGCCATCTCGTATCATCGCTAATACACTAGCGTCTCAGGTGGTAGCACTTACAAAATGTTAGCCTAAACTAGAATATAATTTCCTCGCGTGGGAGGAAAATTCTCCGAGACACGTTTAAGTGGTGAGCATTACCTCGGATGTCTTAAGTAACCTTTTTAATATGTATGAGTTACTTTCATTCCGCCTTTGCTATACTATATTTTTATTCTCGGAAAAAAAATTATAAGTAATACTACTAATAAATACTGTCCATACATTTTGATTTGATGATAAAGTAAATGTATTTATCCAAAATCGCTCTTTTAATTTGACTTTCAATTTTTTTTTCATATCATAGGGTGGCAAACGAACAAGTGACCACCTGAATCAGCCAAACTGAAAGAAAAAGAAACAATAAGACAAAGGTTGGGAAGGAAAAGGCACTAAAGTTGGGCCTCCAGCACCACACTCATCAGACGAAACGCGGAATTGCTCCCGCTTCACGCCTGTCTTCTATGTGGTCTTGGTATTGCTGTGGGCGAGCCGACCCATTCGTGTGAAGATGTTAAAGCGTGCTCTACCACTGTGATTGTTTACCTTTTTAGTTTTTGTACCTACATTTAGATTAAATGTAAATAAGCATATAGCTATAAGAGAAACGGAGACTTCTAGAACGCTCTTGAAAGATAAAATAACGTTGATATCATGTAACACGACAGCGTTATAACAAACAGAGTTTGAACGCTGCGCTAAAATCTAAGCGGAACAAAACTTTTGAATAGGCAAGCGATTGAATAAGTCCTATATTACGATTATTCGCCTTTAAACAGAATTTATAGTAAGTATCACAATTCGTTTTCACTGCGGAATCTGTTGAATTTTAAAAGTGATATGACATAGATGAATTGTCCTGAATAAAATATAGTTCATTGAATAAAATGCACAAAAAAGTACTATTATATAGTGGACGGTTATTGTTAATTCCATTTGAATTCACAGTCTAAAATTAATTAAAAAGGGTATGAAAATAGAAAGACACTACTCGACGTTTTCATCTGTCAACGGATATACGGCTACAAAGCTTTCATAAAGTTTTAGCTTCTTTAGCGTAGAGTGACACCTTTATATCTGTCTGTCTATTTTTAAATTATTTCCTACAAATGAAACTGTATTTTTTTGTACACTTTTAGCAGTGTCATACTTCAGCAATCGTACTTCATACTAATATTATAAATGCGAAAGTTTAGATGCATGGATGTTGCTATAGTTTGTAGCCTAAACAGCTGAACGGATCTGGTTAAAATTTGGCATAGATGTAGAACATAGTCAGGAAGAACACATAGGCTACTAACTTTTGTCCTTTTCTTTCTAGGAGGACGAAGTCGCGGGCAAAAACTAGTTTAGTATAATTTATTAATTATTCTTACTGACGATTCTTTTTATTTTATTTTATACGTTTGTTTAATGATTTATAATTAGTGGGTTAAAGGAAACTAATTACAAGCTTAACTTTTCATTAATTAATGATTACAGCTTTTAAACAGTGCCGTTATAGAAACAGAATTCCTTAGTTTTATTAAAAATAAATATTTCATTTAATTTCAATTAATATTTAATTAAAAACAATTAAGATTTAATGTGAGTTACAGATTAAAAGTTTAATGCACTTAACGTGAATTTTAAGTCCTTTGTAACCATTACAAAATAAAAATGTATCACCACGAACGATGTTTACAAAACCATTTGACTATTTCCCGACTAGTAATAACCGTGTTTCGGAAGGCAAGGTCTTCTATTATCCATATAGTTCGTTATTAACCATTCAACGGTGACTAACTTGATATATCTTACTAATCTTACTTCTTACTAATATTCTTACTAATATTCTTACTAATATAAATGCGAAAGTTTAGATGGATGGATAGATGGATGGATGGATGGATGGATGTTTGTTAGAGTTTGTAGCCTAAACGGCTGAACGGATTACGATGAAATTTGGTATAGATGTAAAGGATAGTCTGGAAGAACACATAGGCTACTCACCTCATTTTTTTTTTAATTTCACGCGGACGGAGTCGCGGGCGAGAGCTAGTTCACAATATTTCTCAAAGCAAACGGAGATTTTTCGCAAACAGAACTAATTTACAAGAACTAGATAAGAATACGCATCTTGACGTCTTCAACCATCAACTTTGAAAATCCTTTTATATTGTGTAGGGATTTGCCGAGAACTGAAAAGACATTTAAATATACAACAGCGTCTTAAATAAGTCTGATTGTAATACGCTTTTGTAGAAAAGTGTTTAAAATTCGTTTCAGTAGTCGGCTGTTATTTATATTTGTAAACTCAAGCGTAATTTCATTTTAAAAAATCTCTTTGGAGGTAAATCGCATTGAAGACTTTGTTTTGTATCAAAGAATTACAAAGTTATTGAATCCGGAATTGCTATTGAATTTGATGTGTTTGTACGTTTTCTTGTATTAGAATAACATGTTAATTATTTGAATCAATTAATATTTCATAACTTGTATCACATACACAGTATGTTGTAAAATAGAACATAAAAATGTTGAAATCATTATATTTCTCTTTTTCCAGGTAATAACTTAATGCTGATCCGTGCGTGAGTAAAATATGTATTCTAACTTATTATACCAGTCACATCCCTTTGTACTTAGATATATTTATAACTCACTGTAGTAAAAAAACACAATATAAAACATCCCTAAATATACGAGTAAAACACCACGGTTTTACTTTTGAACCCATTAGCTACAAATTAATCTAAGACTATTGTCATTTTGTAAGCAGTAAATTTTTCAATTTCTCACATATAAGTACCTAATTAAAACAATCTAAGGATCGTTAAGTTCTATTATATAACTTCAAATCTACCTCAATGTAATATTAAGAGTTCGGTAATTCTAATGCGTTTAATTTCTATTCCCTTTAAATATCAGCTACTACGAGCTCCAATCATTTATTTCCTGCTTCAAGGCTTTGATAACGAGTAGAAGAGGCGCAAAGCACCGATATCAGCGGTCACGCAACCCGGGGGTAGATAACGCCAAGTTTGGCTTGTTTATTACCAGAGTATACCTTTAATACTTGATTATAAATATCTATTTAGATTAAGTAACATCGCTAAGGGTTTATTCAATGTGTCTTGAAAGCTAAAGTTAATGGCATGATATCCGACAGTCGTCGAAATTTGGAATTTAGCTTTTAATAAGGCCTTATAAGACGTTTCAGTACTCAGCCGTTATATTGCTATTATTACTAGAAAAATCAAAATTACATGTTAGTAAAATCAGCAAACATTGCAGTAGCGACGTAAAGTAAAGCATTACTGAAATCCATGTGGTTTTTATAAGAAAAAGCGTTAAGAACCCGAGCTAAGCTGGCAGGTAACAATTACTGTTGAACGGTAAACACGCAAACCCTACTTGAACCGTCACCCCTACTTAAGCTTAACTTATCACCCTTACCCCTTTACAATAAGATCTAATTTCGTACAACGTTTGTACAATGTATATGAAAACATATATTTAAAATAAGCCTCAGAAGACTGTAATAAAGCGAAATTATTTATGTTAGTTTCAACATGCAAGGTTATTCGACCACTTCCTTATTAAAAAGCTGATAAAACAGAAACTTTACAACAGTAGGCAGTAGTTTAAATTAAGCACGAGTGAGGCCAAACATTGTGGTAACACGCGAACTTACATATTTTAAATGTTTTCTTTGAACAAAATGTGGAAAAAAGTTACCACAACCTTACAATCTGTTGGCAACTGTTTTGATTTAATTTTTTAAATTAACTTACCTTTTCTTTGAGGCGACAAAATGTTTGTGAAAAGTAAATATTCTATTTCTGTTAATGTACATTAGAAAACACCTAATTGTGTATTTTAATTTATTTCTGTCGCACTGACGATTGTGGTTACTTTAGTTTGTTAGAAACTAGTTAATTATCATTAAACTATTCCAAATGTCTTCACTAATGTAGCTAAATCGCAGTAAGGTTTAATACATACTAGCTGTTCCCGTGCGGCTTCATCCGCGTGAAATTATAAAAACTTTATTTCATTGTTTACCTACATTTGTCAAATTATCAATTGCAAATGTCAAAATGACATGACATGACCAACCATGGTAATGTTGCTTCCTTGATGTTGACAGCAACTTATGGTCTCTTTCCCACATTAGGGTTTTTATCCAAAATATTTATCCCCTAAGTGTAATGGCGTGAAAATATATAGCCTAAAGCGTGATGTAAGTGTAGAGCTTATTATTTAAAAAAGAATTATTCAAAAATATGCTGTAATTGCTGACATCTTTGGCAACAAAGAAGATGTGTTTACGCTTTATTATATTAGTATTTTTATACATCTTGTTATATTTGCCACGTTTTCTACCTACAATAATTTGTTACCAAGACGCGGTGATAACGAAGGCGGAGTATTGTGTTGATTGTATCATGTACGGTCACGCAACGCTATACTGAATGCTTGATTGCTTTAATTAGAAAATGTTCATTTAATATTAATAGAGGACTGGTAAGGTTTTTGTTTTGCTTTACCAACTGCTACCAAACCAACTACTAATATTGGTTATACTTTCGTACACACGATGTTTTTATCCGTTTGTAACCAATGTGGTTACATATACTTCTATCTTCGACTGAAATCGTTAATCATACCTGTTACAATGTGATTGATAACATCTAGCACCTTCTTCAATTTTTAGTATGTACAGTCACGTACATCCACAGTGTTACACTAACAGAAGAATTATCTCGTTCCTTACGAGTCTAACTCCACCTGTTACAAAAAACTATTAGGTAGATGTTCGCAAATTAAGACATAATTAAAAGCGTTGTGTACCACTGACCGATCTTTCTTCGTGCATCTTAAAGCTACCTATTGGTTATTGTTCAGCGTCGTCGACTCAATGTGTACAAAAAGGTCAAAGGATTTAATATTTTTAGTTGTTTCACCGCTTGTTTACCCGATTGTACTCCGTCAGACTAATAGTATGACGTCTATCCGCAGGCATTACGTAATGCATTTGTCTATACGTACGTAACATTCTCGCGTCGGAACAAAATGCGGAGAATTGAAGTTCATCGATGTTTGCAGTGGCAGCTAACAGGGTGGTAGGGTAGCGGGGTGTGCATCCTCTCATAAATCCAGCAACGGTTGGCCGCACCCGCATCCTTAAAATGAATGCCCCTTTCTGCTTAATATATTTACTCTGTGCCAAACGTTCTCGGCTCTCTTCGATCTGCCTTCATCGCAATAAATATACCCGTCTTACATTACGTTTACACAAGAATGTCATTGGAATTGATTCAATTTAAGCATTTTTTTATTGTCATGGTCACTAAGGTACTTACTAAATTATAAAATACTTCATATTATTATTATAAATGCGAAAGTTTAGATGGATGGAAGTTAGTAGCATAAACGGCTGAATGGATCTCGATGAAATTTAGTACAGATGTAGAGGATAGTCTAGAAGAACACATAGGCTACTAACTTTTGTTTTTTTTAACTCCACGCGGACGGAGTCGCGGGCGAAAGCTAGTATTGAATAAGGAAAACTTACTCTAATCGACTGTTTAACTTTACATTTCGAATAGCGTGTATTGTACCGTAGTTATTCTGCGTAAATACATCGCCAGTGGCCCTGGATGTTCGCGTATGTGTGAGTTTGCTTTTAGCCGAATTGAATCTGGGTCATTAAGCATTGTGTACTTCGGCATAATAAAAAACATTCCATATACGCTATTTCAATTAATAGAAAAACAAAAATGAGTAACCCATGTCTTCTTCCAGACTATTAACTACATCTATGCCAAATTTCATCGAGATCCTAACAAACAGCCATCTAACCTTTCGCATTTATATACTAATATTACATTTTGCTATTTAATTGAATAATACACACATTTTCTTTTTTTTTTTCATTTTTATGACACAAACTACACCTTGATTGTCAATATAAATAAAAGAATGAGGGTACAAAGGCGTGAGTTTGCTCCCCATGTAAAGACAATATGAAATACATCGCCGGCGCTCCTTTACGCCATTCTCTTTGTTCTGCCCGACGGAAATACAGGATATCCGTCACCCTGTCAGCCAAAATATCGAGCACTTCCGGTAGCTTGCCATGAAAGCTAGTACAATAAGTGCAACCGATCAAACCTTGACGCTTGTTGGGGTTCTCTTTGTTTATAAAATAATGTTTGTAATATTATAAAATGATTTTGTCTTTCAACAATAAGGGAATTGCATACTAATTATCACAGAACCAGAAAAACTTAGGGTCTCGAAACGATCTCTTTATCCAAATACCTGCAACGCATCTGTAATTACGTATGTCTATGGTCGTGGATGACCACATCGGTGTTCCCACATCTCATTTGCAGCATTTCTTATAAAAACAACCGTATAAGTTAGTAAACAAAACCAAAGATATTTATAATGGCTACGCTATAGCTTGGTAAGTGAAACTAGGTCATCCTTAAACAATCCACAGCTCCGAGCTACGGACCGCGCTAAACGATTCCAACTAAGAAAATTCCAAGCCTCGTGTCTGACTTTAGACAATGTCTAGAAATTAAAATCACATTAATGGAGTAAATTCTGAACGCATTTGTCTGGTCACTTTAGGGTTAAGACTCGAATAGTTGAAATGAGCAAGGAATATTATCGAACTATTTTCAATTTACGCATTATATTGGTTAAATATACACAAATTCCTTTAGGTTAAGACATGTTTATTAAGGTTATTTGATATTTAAATAATTTGAATCTACGTTAATCTTACGTCTTAGTAATATAATTGCGAAAGTTCAGATGGATGGATGTTTGTTAGAGTTTGTAGACTAAACTGATCTGGATGAAATTTGGAATAGATGTAGAGCATAGTCTGGAAGAACACATAGGCTACTTATTTTTGTTTTTATTGTGACACTTAATAATATCAATGTATACAACATAAGTTAATTTTGGAAGTTAATCATGAAACAGGGGGATTTATAATTTAAAATCTTATAAGCGTAGCGCTTATTTAAATATTATTAATTGCAATTGTCGCTTGGCGGAAACATTATTAAATATTCAAATAGGCTTGTAAGCAGTCCTTTGGGAGAATAATGAAACACTGTCCACAACCGCATTGCGGTTTAGTGAAATTCAAATACAATTACGCATATCTCTATTGGGGTTCCCAGAACAACTAAACTAGATACATATTTTCAACATCATAGTTATAAAAAAAAAATACTTATTACAAACACTTATTTATTAAATACTTATTTATTACTTATTGTAATATATATGTAACTG
>LD688932.1:2329919-2349785 GCA_003118335.3 Papilio memnon | reverse complement strand
AAAAAAGATTCGTTTCAGTATTCGTTTAATAGTCTACTATCTTTGAGTAATTTTATATCTGATTTCCCAGTTATATTTAACCATTCGTTAGTGTTTTTAGTTCGATAACTTCATAAAATCCGTTTCTGAACAACGTAACTTGAGTTTCGCTCCGTTAAAACTT
The DNA here is from genome assembly GCA_003118335.3 of Papilio memnon. Lineage (NCBI taxonomy): Eukaryota > Metazoa > Arthropoda > Insecta > Lepidoptera > Papilionidae > Papilio > Papilio memnon. The sequence goes on along the minus strand of LD688932.1, from coordinate 2,349,622 downwards.
AGGGTAACCTTACACTAATGAATCACTAGGTAATGATAAAATAAAGGGAGGCTTCAGCAACCGAGTATTAGTAAAACATTTAGCATATTGTATGATTATCTCAAACGTACTGTAACTGTACTGAATGTTAAATAATAACTTTAGATGTAAGTTTGCTTCAATTAGTTCCAAGCTGTTACACAGAGTTGAATCTTAGAAATTTCTGAATCGATCTAGAATGTGTTTGACTTAGCTGTTCGAATTTAATGTTACGCATTGTTGGTGAAATTCATTCATTAACTGGAAATCCAAACCAAATTCTTTCTTGAATCATATACACGCTTAGAAAGGTTTAAGGTTTTACTTTAGATCAGAACAATAAAAAGAAATGACATCATAAAAAAGAGGCTTTGAATGCTTTACAAAAAATCAAATATGAAACAAACAAGCTAACACAGTAAGCAGTACAAAAAATTGAAATACGTTTATAAATAGAAAATCTAAATCCGGATCTGTATTTGAAGTTACCAGGAATAGAAATTTGAGCTGACAAAGACAAGCATCGCTTTTGTTCCGCCTACAATGAAATTTCTTATCAGAAACATATATCCTTAAAGGGAAATCACGTTAAAATAACGTGTGACACAATCATATACGTATTGTTAGAATAAATTACTTTTTTTATATCTTATTATCAGGTATCATCCACACCATCTCGATGAATGGCAATCAGTCTGTCAAATCTGCAGTTCCTCTATTATTACGGATGCCAATCGGCGTCGATGATCAACTCAGTGTCCCTGATGCTCGTTCGCCCCCTTCTGTTATTATATTAAAAAAACGGAGTTTATTTATTTACAATAGGAAGCCAACGTATCACATGAAATAGATTATGTTTCATGAGAAAAAATAGTTAGAACTAAAAACACAATATCATGGATACCCTTACAGGCTAACACAGCATTATAATAAAAAAAAATGTTTTTATAACAAAAAATGGCAAACAAAAAAACAAGACTAAAACTCACTACAAAAAAAAGTTCTTCCGATACCGTGGACATTCTGGTTCGTCGGATCCCTTAACGTTAGGCGATTCTTTATCCCTTTCTCATATATGAAATAGGAGTTTGAGATTATAAATATATGAAGCTTGTAATAAGTATGTAACCAATATAAAAAAAAAAATTAAATGAATTGTTATATTTACACGAAATTGCTCTCAGCGAGCCCACATGATGCCGGAGTATAATAATGTAGTAATTAAATAACGTCGAGCGGAAACCTTGCAATGTATCCTGTAATTTGGGCTGTTCTCTAACAAATTGCTGGGTTATTTCTAGGCGGCGTTTTCACTACACTTAATACTTGAAATTTCTATATTGTCTAATAAGTATTAGTAAATTTAAACTCTGCTTATCAAAATTTCAATGGCATTTGTAGATTAAGTTTGGCCTTATTTAAGACATATTTCAATGTCGTTCCAGTAATCGGCCGTTTCTATAAAAGTTCTGGAAAAAGAACGTTATTTTAAATGTTTGAATCGATGCTCAGTTGTTCTGCTAACGCCACCCAGCGGTGACACAGATAACTACCGATCTTCGGCTACGTTCCGCCAATCGCTTCGACGCGTGTTTGACTTTAGTTGATCCTTGTAGGAACGTGATCAACAAGGTAAATCGTTTACTCCTGATCCGATTTCCTATTTGTTTTTACACGTGATTTCTGTTAATTAACAAATAACAACCTTGTTTTGTGATTACTTATTTTATTCCAGATTCGCAAACTGTTTTAACAAGCAATTAATTAAAAAAAACGTAATATGATGACACTAAGGCGAATGTATTAAGCCAGTTGTTAGCCGATTATATAATCTAGGTCTACTATTAATAAGGTCTTATTTGAAGTAGTTTTTAATATGTATTTTATATATTTGATTCTCTAGTCAAAAGGGGTTAAGTACGAGTATCTCTTCGTTTTTAGTCTAATAATAAGAAAGTGTAATTACAAGCTTAAGGTAATAGTTATTTAAAATCGAAAACATTATGACATTAAGTATTATACCTACTTTTAAAAATTCATTTAGAGAATAAATCTTCGTTAACGTAATAGCAGTAAAATTTAATTTTGATAAGTATCCAATCTCATATTAGCTGACAGTAGCAGTAGGTAGATTCGCAAAGCTAGTCCTCGACTTCTGGCATTGCCTGATAAAAAGTTTTCAGCGCAACGCCGAGAATTTTTTAATGAATATTAATTCCCCCGCATTTAAGTAAAGTTCACTTCCCGGGAAAAAATCGGTAATTGCTTAGTTTTTGTTCGAGTTGAATCTTTAAATCTTCTCTAAGACTTTACGAATACTTTGCGTAAAAAGCTTTTTAAGTACCTTTCATTGATAAGTTTTGAAATGTGCTTAGAAAATAAAAGTGTTATTAAAATAATAATAAAATGCAATTATTTTTGTTTCAGGTATGATATTATTTACACGTGATGAAAAATCATACTTTTGATGGTATTTTTTTCTTCCTTATGTAAATTAAAACAAGAATATAAAGATAAAATACATCATACACTCGTATTTAAATCCTAGTGTTCTTATACCAAATATATTTTTAAAAAAAGAATAAAAACCTTACTCTATGACATACATCATTATAGATGCGAAAGTTGAGATGGATGGATGTTTGTTAGAGTTTGTAGCCTAAACGGCTGAACGGATATCAATTAAATTTGGTATAGATGTAGATGATAGTCTGGAAGAACACATAGGCTACTCACTTTTGTTTTTTATTAATTCTACGCGGACGGAGTCGCGGGCGAAAACTAGTAGATTATAATGCGTAACGTTAGATTCTGAATTCTTCAACGTAAGCATATACACATTAAGGAATCCTATAATATACCATTATCGGTTTTTCTCGTCTATAAGTTATACGTATAAAGTATGCTTCTAAACAGGTAGGTTCTTAGGCGCGTCTTTGTTAAGTTGAATCCATGCCGGTTGAATGGTTTGTCCGGTAAGCGAAGTCTTGAACAACTTCAATTACAGCGCACTCAGTAACCGGAGAGCGGAGGTCATTCAACATAATCTTGAGTTCCGGCCAATGTATTAGAAAATCTTTCTTATTTTTCATTTCTTATTCTTAAAACTAATTGGGCTTGAATAGTTTTATTGGTTTCTTACCTTTCTATGATAATCTATCTATGTTAATTAAAATAAGGACACAGAATTAATTTAGATATGATTAAACAGACTTGCGATAAAAAAAACAGAGGAATTAAAACAGCTTTCCTACAAAGTTATGTGACAAAGAGAAAGTATAAAAAATCTCTAAATATACTTAATGTAAGAAAAAGAAAACTCTATTTATGTTTATTAAGTAACTAGCTTAGGCCCACGACTCTGTCCGCGTGGAATTAAAAAAAAATCAAAAGTGAGTAGCCTGTTGTGTGTGTTCTTCTAGACTATCCTCTACATCTACCAAATTTCATCAAAATCATTTCAGCTGTATAGGCTACAAACTCTAACAAACATCCATCTAAACTTTCGCATTTATAATATTAGTATGATTATTTTCCATTACATTACAAACGCCATAATAGTCTTTCATATTTAAATTAGACAAATGTTAATGTCGCTTTACATATTGCCTAATATGAGAAATTGTCTACCACATAAGTGTCTGTGTGTTACGCTCCATTTATTACGCTTTATTCCTTATCACGCCACTCCATCACATCTAACACCTTGACGCGTCACATAACATTGTCATCTTTACATTCGAAGGTTTTATGTCTGTACTTTGTCACACACAAATACAAGTGACAAAATAATCTTCCACTGCTTATAAGCCTATGGAAAACTTTGTAACTTCTCGGAATTTTGTGTAAGCTCCTAGTCGACACTCTTAGGATTTTGAATAAGAAATCTAATCGACTTAGTGATCAATTAACGACCCTGAGTGCAGTATTTAGTGTCATAAAAAATATTCATAAAAGTTAATGAATTTTAATTTGATGTCCGTTGAAAGTTTTTTCGCTTATAAAAATATCGGTAATTACTGAGAATCGTAATTTCCGTCGTGAAGTTGGAACTCTCTAATTATACACAATCAAAGCTTTTGCTCTCTTTTGTGGATGTTTCCTGTTCGTTTTGCAATTTTTCCTTAAGACAGTTTTCTTCTTAAACACATTCTTCTATATTAAAAGACTTATTTTAGTCAATTAATTTTTGTTTCCCATAAAGTACTACACATTTATTCTTTATTTTTAATTTCTTAGTTTATATCTTGGATATTTCAGTATTCTATTTTTAAAATCATTTTTTTAAGCTATTTATGTTTTGAAATTATCATATAAATTAAGATATTAACTACTAAGCCCAATTTGAACGTAATTGCGATTAAAAAACGTATAACAATATTTCCTAAGCTCCAACATTGTTTCCTGTATGCTCAGTCGTTATCACGCGATGTTTACCCGAAATTATGTTGGCATTGCTGTTTGACAAATAGTTAACTGTGTTTACAAAAAACTGACAGTTTCCTTGCAGCTTTGTACAGTTATTTTACATTTTTAAATTACACTTTATTTTTAATTTATTATTATTTTTAAATATCACTTCGGATATTTCTAGGGTTATGGTCATCATGTCTTTTTTAAGTAGCTTTTAATTATAACTAACAACACGTGGAAATAAAAAACATATGTAAGTAGGCTTTGTGTAGCGTATTTATAATGTTAAGTAACCTTGGAATTCGCTAGTAATCTTAAAAATTGCTAATTTTAATTTACATCTATACTAATATTATAAAGAGGAAAAAGTTGTATTTTTGTATGTACTGGAATAACTCAAAAACGACTGGGCCAATTTTGAAAATTCTTTTACCGTCAGAAAGGTAATTTATCTGTGAGTAACATAGGCTATATTTTTTAATATCACGCGGGTGAAGTCGCGAGCAACATCTAGTAATAAATACAATAATATTAAGTGATCTTGTATATCTATCTGAGAAAGCTACAAAAACATATACCATATGAAACTGCTACGAATTTGATGTTGTAATATGAAGTTAATCAGTTCACCATGAGGTTTATTATTCACATACACCAATTTTTCAATGCGCTAACTAAAAGATGAGTCAACAATGGCGTTGGAAAGCGTCCAAAGAGACAAAGCATTGCGCCTGCTTTGCCTCCGTTGGCTACAAAAGCTGCATTTCTTTGAGTTTTCAACAATTATTCCGCATGGAATGATAAAGAAAAATGTAGATTCGTGTGCTTAGCAACGGCATGAAAATCTGCAACTACAGCATGAAAATTATTTTTATAACGGATTTTTATTATACTTTCATTTTACGCCTGTAAAAGGAAGAATGTATCTAATTTGAGACATTACAGCTTTTAATGCCTACTTTTAATAGTTTTATAGACTACCTTTTGCATGAGAGTTCGTGTGGAATAAAAAAGTGAGTAGCCCATGTGTTCCTCCATTGTGCTCTACATCTATGCTGAAATTTCATGGAGATGTAAAGCAGTCTTTGAGATACGTAGTAAAAACATCCATACATCCAAACTTTTCCATTAGTAATATACTCGTAAGTATGATTGGTAATAGATAATGTATTTGACTTTAGATAAATAGAGGTTTTTCAAAATGATTACGTTTTTAAGCGTTGTTTGATATAAAAGTATGTTAATTTTAATAAAAAAAAATTGTTTCTCGTCAAGCGTAAATTCTTAAGAGAAAAATAAATAACTTAAACCACAATTTGTATCATTTACTCATGTAGAATACCTCGGAATTCAATGCATGACGGATCTTCGTAGAATTTTTCAGATCGAAAGCATATTTGACAAAAGTATTTCAATGAAAATATATACTTAAAGGAATTCCACACGAAGCTGGAATTATTTTAATAAAGTATACCTCGGGACAACCGAAATTCGGGTAATTAGGAATTTCGTAATTGTTAAGACTTCCTTCTGTATTATTCTGACAATAAAGATTTCTTATATTTTTATGTAATTCCTCGTTTCTTCGTACAAAAATATACTCGTATTAACACAGATAATTTCGAGACATTTCATTTGTAGTTTCATGCATCAAGTAACTCACCCTGACTTTTCACGTGATATATATGCGTAAAATATTTTCTTTCATATCCCCTTTCACTATCTATACTATCTCGTGGTTCCATTTCGAAATCCAGCTTTTCTACATCCTAGGACAATCACAAAAAAATGGATTAACAAAAAAATTCCAACAGAAAGATTTTGCATTTAATAAAGGTGCGATTTACGACATAAAAGTCCCGTCGTCTGCGGTTATAATAGCTGTAATACCCGCTGTTCCCTACAATGATATTCCACAATTGCGCGCTAAAACAATGGGATCCAACATTTTTATTGTGCGTGAAGTTGCATCAGGTAACGTTGCCACAACTATGAATAACTTTACTATGAATCAACGCGAATAAAACATTTTACATTACGTCCAGCTTTATTTCTTAAGTCATTAAGCGAACTGTTAACAAAAAATGACAAAATAATAATAGCCGATTTTGTTTAAAACTTTTAAAATTATTTTATGAATTTGTCAAACCAAATTGTCAACAAAGATGACTTTACCAGGCGCTACGCTACGTAGCTTACATTAATATCCGACAATACAGAAAATATACAAATACAACTGCGTGCAAAATTAAGATTAATGTATCCTTATTCGCGTATTTCTCAGTACCGCAAGAAATATTCACCAGCGTTACAATCGTATTTTAATTATTTCTCTCACCTAAAATGTCGCAGAAAAAGATATTGTCCACAATAAATATTTACATAGTTATAAAAGTGTATCGCGACGTGTTAAATATGTAGAGGTAATTTGCGACATGACGCTTGTATAGGGAGCGTATCGACCACTTAGCGGGAGTAATGTCTCCCTTAGGCATTGGACAACTTTATCGATGATGTACTCAACATCAGAAACATTACAAGCCCCTCTCATACGCTTCGATCAATACGAACTACCGAGGGTGTGTTGACAATCGTAATACAAGATCTATTTTAATATATCTAAATATAAATTAACAATTGTAGACCTTTTTACGGAGACTCGAATCGTGTATGGATTCATAATCGAAATCATGTCCACAGTTCGAAATACCTCTTTAAAACATGTTTAACAACTACAATATGATTTTGTGGAGCGTTAAAACTAGTGAATATATATGCTAAAAAAAGTTTATATGTATCCATATATAATTGTGCAGCTGTTCCTCTGTATCAAACTCAATTCTTCAGATAGATCCGTTCTGTATCACTTAATAACATGGGCGTAGTCGACCCGCCTCGTTTGGAGCGAATTCGTAAAGGGTCGGGATACGTCCCTTCTCGCCTTAATTCACAAAAACCATGACATCGCCGGACCTTTACGTACTGTTTGTGAGTTAAACCGTCGATATATCATCCTATCCTCAGACACTATAAGTTATAACGTAGTGTTAAGATAATAATCATTCTGTTCCCAGAGCTCGTTAAGCAACAAAAATGTTACATTCGACAAGGTCTAAGTTCTAAAACAAACTCTACGACAATCACTAATGTTAATCTACAAATACACGTTAATCTGACAACTTTGTCCATTGCATAAGGTTAAATTTTGTCTAATTGCTTCTTGCATCTCGAGAAAGACTTGATGCTTGGACGTAAAATGTTTAAAAACTAAAACATTTCTTAACAAACGTATTCAGTGTGCTCCTTACAAGTGGTAATCCGTTTCTTTTGTTAATGCAAGACTTAAGAAAGTCTGTCTCGAGTGTAATTGTCCTAACATAGACCCCAATTACAACTGCACTGGTGCATTAAAGAAAATGCATATAAAAATGTAATTACTTCTTTCTTCAAATGCACTAAAAGACTATTTAATAACTTCTCATTCGTTTTCTTTCAGCTACCGAAAGAGCAGGAAAAACATATGTCTTTGTATTTTATATAAATGTGTAAAAAACATTAACAATCATCAAGCGATTGCAACTAATGGCTATTCATTTCACTGCGTTATATAAACAAAGGAAAATAAAACTATCTAACAGACATCACAATCTCCAGTAGTAACAAAGCTAGCGGTGCTCTACAACATTTATAGAGGTCCATTAGCAACAGAAGTCGCGACGTCACACAAAAACATCCACAAGTAAAAACAGGAAAACGGAAAGATAAAGTACCCGAATGTCGTGTCTTCAGACAGGGGGAGGGAATAAAATTAATGCGCAACGGAACCGAACTTGGCACTCCGCGACGTCGCACCACCGGCCATGTCTCCATGAAACTTTGATCTTATTAATTATTTATTATTTGTTACAGAAAGCATTTAACATTTAGCACTTGCAATGTACTATCGGATTTCAAAATTAAATTAATTTATTAAAATTAATTTTAATTAAACATTCTATTTTGATGTTAAGGAATATTTGAAATCAATACAACAAAGATGCTTTATAAAACCAATGGTACAATCGTACACAAGAGCTCGGATGCGAAAGTTCGACATTGTAGGCACTTAATGAGAGTAATGTCTCCCCCGGGGCGATCCCTATCTGCGGACAACTTTATTGCGATACACGACAATAAACGTAGATACAGCACTAGCAAGCTACGATTCAAAACATCAAATAGTAAATATTTTAGCATACATTATTCGTTCTTACGAATGAAACCGTTAAGTCTGTACGTTTGCAATGGTTTTTATAAGTCTTTTATATTTCCCGGTCCTCTACAGTGTATATAATATTTGATGATTATAGCCATCATATCTGAATTCACACTTGTCCTTCACACAATTCATCCAAATATTTTTTTCCTCCTCCTTTATATCCAACTAGCTGTTCCCGTGCGGCTTCATCCGCGTGAAATTATAAAAACTTGATTTGATTGTTTACATTTGTCAAATTAACAATTTCGAATGACAAAATGACATAACATGATGACAAATCATGGCAATCTTGCTTCCTTGATGTTGGCAGCAACTTATGGTCTCTTTCCCACATTATGGTTTTTATACAAAATATTTACCCCCTAAGTTTAATGGCGTGAAAATATATAGCCTAAAGCTTGACGTAAGTGTAGGGCTTTTTATTAATAAAAAAGAATTATTCAAAAATATCCTGTAATTGCTGACATCTTAGGCAACAAAGAAGTGTGTGTTTACCCTTTATTATATTAGTATAGATAATAGTAACATATCAATAATGAAAAAATATCTTCTAATTCCAATTTGATCAACATTAAATGGTATTATTCTGACCTTTTGTAAAACTAGTTTCGTTGCTGAATATGTGTTCGTGTCTGACATAGTCCAATATATTCGTAGCTGAAACGGGAACCTTGTTTACACTTGAAACTAACGCATAATCATGGAGGTACTATGACAGGTGGGTTCATTAAAATTCATCCATTGAACCACTGCGCTTGAATATTCACTACTTGTTGGGCTGTACATAATTAAACTTAACACACTATAACATTGATTACAAAGTCAAAGCGATCAACTTATACTTGTTATGTTCATTACTTTAGCAAAGTTTTGCGGAAAATCTGCTAATTTTTTTAAATTGATTAAATAACTAATTAAGAAAAAGAACTCATTTAAGAAAACAAAATTTGTAACGAACGTTTTACGTAAATTTTGTAAATAAAAATACTTTTTCAGACCGAATTGATAAAAAATGCAGTACACAGCGAATCGTGGGAACATACCGAAGGTTTTCCACACGCTTGCAGTTCGATGTATCACATATAACGTATTTCTAGATTTTTTACTGGGAATATTCAAATTTCCGTCGTAAAATATATTTTAAGCTCAAAAAACTGTACTGTATGCTGATGACGACTACTCCCGTGTGACGGACTGCTCTGATGGCATGCTGCCATGACAGTAGACAACAGTGTTGCCATACACTACACAACCCATAACTTTCACCACGTACAATCGATTCAGTAGTTTTTGAGTTTGTTAATCTATACTAATATTATAAAGAGGAAAGATTTTTATGTTTGTATGTATTGAAATAACTCAAAAACTACTGGGCTGATTTAAAAAATTCTTTCACCGTCAGAAAGGTAATATATCTGTGAGTAACATAGGCTATATTTTTTTATTTTACGCGGGGGAAGTCGTGAGCAACATCTAGTTATATATAAAAATACAAATCATTCCTTCTGATGTAACAAAATTGGGTAGTCGTCACCTAATATTAGTCACTTCGTTGATCTTTTGCCCCTGCTATGAATCTTAAGCAAACATCATACGTTATTTAATATGTCAATAATTCCTTGTATATAACAGTCAATATATTAATATTACTTATGATTAGTTTGAGCAAGTTGATTCATGAATAATGTTTGAATTTGACAAACATCCCTTGAGCAAACTCGACTGTAGCAGTAACGGTATCTAGATCAAACTAATACGATATCTAGACATTATGATTTATCGAGATATAGTATTTATTTAATCTGACGTGTTCAACGTTAATCTGTAATAATTGCTTTATGATTAGATAGTTTTCGCCCGCGACTCCGTCCGCGTGGAATTAATAAAAAACAAAAGTGATTAGCCTATGTGTTCTTCCAGACTATCCTCTACGTCTATGCCAAATTTCATCGAAATCCGATCAACTGTTTGGGCTACAAACTCTAATAACCATCCATCCATCTAAACTTTCGCATTTTTAATAAGAGCAGATCAGATTAGTAAGCGCTGTATACGCCTTATCGTAATATAGTTTATTCTGCTATTGTTTCTTAAAAATGCGATTGGTGTAACTTTTTAATAAACAAATAAATCATGGGTTCAGTTCATGAGGTTTTAATATTATTATTTTTTTGGAAACATTTGGTACCGTTTCATTTTCTAAATTATCTTATACCAATTCGCAATCCCCTTTATTTGACTTCCACATAATAGCTGCTGAATAAATGAAGCCATTATTACCTTTCATAGATATAATAGCCGATGTTTGAACAGAGCCAGTAATTCAGACATTGTTCGATATATTATGATGCTTAAAAGATAAGCCAAGCCATATAAAAGGGTAAATGCACGCTCATTTCGCCGACCTAACTAATGACGCCTCCGACCGTTACTGATCATTTCGTTCCCGTTGTATGGCTTTCTTTGAACGATCTCTCTACTTATAGGAAAATTATTTGTATAAATGTACATTAAAATATAACAATATTCCTTCCTTTACATTTATATAGATCTAGGCTAAGCATTGAATTATTAAATGACAAATTAGCCGCTTAGTGCATTACTACTAAAGAATCCAATCGGATAATGAAATCATACTTCATACTCAATATTATAAATGCGAAAGTTTCGATGGATGGATGGATGTTTGTTAGAGTTTGTAGCCTAAACTGATGAACGGATTTCGATTAAATTTTGTATAGACGTAAAGGATAGCCCGAAAGAACACATAGGCTACTCACTTTTCTTTTTTTAATTCCACGCAGACGGAGATGCGGGCGAAAGCTAGCTTTTTTAATTATGGTATACGTTGCAGGTTAAGTTTAAAATTTCAATATCCAATGTTTTTAGGACCTTTATCTTCCTAATACATATTATAATCCTTGTTAAATTGTTTAAGCCTTGTTATTAATTATTTTCGAGTGCGCTGTTAAGATATTACTTAGAAGAGGGATGAAGCGGGATTCAGGGATTACTTGTTAAATCCAATTCCATCTACTAATATGTTTAACTTTAAAATACGCTTAAATCTTAAACTTCAATGAATATATTAACATAGAAATAAATTATGAAACAGAATAAGATTTTTGTTGGTTTAATTAAATTAAATTATTTTTATATAATTTATCATTTAATCTAAATGTAAATTAAAATAATTGTAATTCCATATGCATTATTAATTACATGTTAAAATTTGTTTAACGCGTGTAAAATATCATTAGAATCATTTTAAATCAATTTAATTATTCAATTAAATGAATAATGCAACATAATTTGCATTACTAAATTGTGTGCGTTAATGATTGTGTTCATTAATTAGTTTTTTCAACTCGGTATTGCGTTATAAATCAATTTATTTAGCAAACACATTGGAATAATAAAATAATAAATGTTAACGTGAATTGAATCAATTAGCTAGTTTAAATATCGAAGTTCGATAACATACGCAGAAACGTATTGTTTACCATTATCCCAAATTACTAACTGGCTTTTGCTTCATTTAATTAATCATACATTATTTGAAAACATTTTCATATGTAATCTGATTATTTTGTTAAATACTTTTTAAAATTTTACATTGAATACATCTTACTATTATAAATGTGAAAGTTTAGATGGATGTTTGTTAGTTTTTAGCCTAAATGGCTGGACGGATTTCAATGAAATTTGTCACAGATGTAGAGGATAGTCTGGAAGCACACATAGGCTACTCACTTTTGTATTTTTTAATTCCACGCGGAAGAAGCCGCGGGCGAAAGCTAGTATGTATATATTCAAAAGGTTTTTTGCAAAAAAATAATCTAAAAGTAAGATTTATTGAAGTTCTCTTTTGTAGGTTTAGTGATCCATAAAATGTTATAAGGAACCTTTGCAATTTAAATCTTTCCAGTTTTCTCGTCACAGTTTTGACGTTAAAACGTTTAAACGTTTTTAATCAAGTAAAAGCTCCCTTGAGATACAACCGGCAATTCATTGTCTCTCTTATTGTTTTTAAAATAGTTTTATAACATCGAATTCTCAGAGAATTCTCGTTTTTCGCAGACGATACAAGATGTTAAACAAATTGGATTTTCTCCAATTTGGAAAGGAATAAATTGGATTGTCCTTTATTGCAGCTGTGGGTCGGTTTTTAGAAGACAACTTTCTATTTGCGAATGACATTTTGCTCGTAAATCTGCCTAGTGATTGTCAAGTTAGGATTAATAGTTGGAGAAAGTATGGACGTTGAACGAATCAATACCTCAATCACATTGGATGGATGAAATGGATCAAACGATATTACAGTTTTATTTCAGGTACTATTAGTATATACAACTAATGAATAAAACTGTAGCACCTAGTACAGGTTTAAGGAAAACTTTTTTTTAAACTATTTCTTTGATAAACTGTTTTATTCAACCAACTTCATTAGGAAGTAGGTTACGGAGTTTATAGCTACATTATTAATCTTGCAGCGCCCGCCTTTATAAAGCTTGCCTACACAAGTAACTGCTGTTTAGTATGCTAAGCGATAATGTTCTTTCTAGTAGTGGATTATAAGGTTCATAATGTTAATATCGTAAAATTGTTAGATCTGTAAACACCTACTAATTGCTTTAAGAATTTGTAGGTAAAACGGGATAAGAAAAAAATTAAGCCTTTTAGAAACATGCTTTTTACGTTACTGTAGTTTTAAAGGAGACATTTATGCTTTCTAAATACTTTTTTAAATTTACTCCCACACTCTTAATGGACACTTAACATTTGAAGCCTCCACCGAGCATTATACATTTTCAGGGGTATGGAACTATTCCTAAAAACAATTAAATCAGAAAAAGAAGCGAGTGTAACCGCTGGATATTTTTGATATCGATTTTAAAATAATGTCTATACAAATGCAGTATAGAAAGGCACACGTGCGCGTTCAGAGACCTCGCCGCAGGCTGCGGCCAGGTGGTACAACTTTTATGAGTCGCACGACGACTTGCGTTTTTCTCCTTTTATAAACTGGCTGGCACACGCCTAAATGCTTTTCACTGGCGATTTGAACGTTTTGCGCTTTAAAAAATGTATTTATTTGTGTCAAAATGTATAAAAGAATTTGCAGAAAAATATTTAAGTAAACATGCTCCTACAGAAATATCTCCATTTTTAATAACCAATTCCCTGAACGTCAGAAGTCACACCGAAATCATTTCCAATTTTTAAAAATCATCTCTTGTACCAGTTAAAATCCACGTGGAAATCAACCTATTGGCTTCACAAACATGAGGCGAACACGATAGAAAGCTGATGAACAAGAAAATAAAACACGACAATTCACCGCACGCTCGCTGGCCACAGACAATACTATGAACGATTAATCAAAAGTGTTCGATGTTTATGAAGGTTTACGCTCAGCGCACTCACCAGATGAAGTCTGTATATTTCACATTAGCATTTTCTCTTGTGATGCACATATTTATTTAACATCTTCAGATATTTTAGGGCTAGTATAAGTGTTTTGATTATTTTCTGGTTAAAATAATACAATGCCATTTTGTAGCTACATATTAGTATGGTAATTCGCACTAGGCTAGCGTTAATTTTTAGACTAATAGAAACCCCTAACTTTCGATAGGTTCAAGCATCTCTGTGGGTATGTCTACCTGACGTCCATACCTCCGAATAAGTATTAATTAAAAAGAGATTATGAAAAATAATGATGAAAAGTTCTATGAAATTGATTGAGTTGCCTTGTATACTTCAATGAGTCTTCGTCTATCATAACAGAATTGTAAATAACTAGCTTTCGCCCGCGACTCCGTCCGAGCGGAATTAAAAAAAACAAAAGCAAGTAACCTATGTGTTCTTCCAGACTATCCTCCACATTTATGCGAAATTTCATCGAGATCCTTTCAGCCGTTTAGGCTACAAACTCTAACAAACATGCATCCATCTATCTAAACTTTCGTATTTATAATATTAGTAAGATGTGTTACCAGTCCGTGTCTCTATTATTTTTCATTAAAAACCAAGATAAACCATCGATCGTAAATCCACAGGCCAGTTAAATAGGTAACCGCAGCGCTAAACTATGAAGTAGAGCCGGACCTCGTAAAGCCATTAACAACATAGTCAGAGTATGTCAATAGAATACCGATTGTAAACCTCTCCCTGTTGACCGGTTTATAAGACTATATGGCTGGATAGTGGTTTATTGTTTATGGCATATTAAGTGTTTATTAGTCCGATAACGCGACGATTAACGTGGTGAGGTATACGTAAGTACGTACGTACGCTTATTGTGTTACTGGTGAAGTCATACCATCCGCTGGTAATCAATTATCACATATTCTATTGTTATTAAGATGTTTTTTATGACCAAAGATATAGTTCCACTTTGGCCGTTAAAACGTATTTTTTTCTGAAAAATGGAAATAAAGTATTTGTGCGTCATAACACGTAAGAAAACGTAGTAAATACATATTTTCATCATAAACCATGCTGTTGTTCAAAAATTAATTGCTTCCTCGAACGCTAAATTGTATTATTCATTCAACTTAATTGCGAAGTAGGTTACGGAGTTTATAGCTACATTATTAATCTCGCAGCGCCCGCCTTTATAAAGCCCGCTTCAAATAACATGAAATGGCAGCTCTTAAGTGTTACCTCCGGCGATAATAATATCTACAGATTAAATATGTATACACTTTGATATTTAATGTATTTTGAATCTGTTAGAAAAATTGGTAATTTTACGAGTAATTTTCCAGAGATTAAGTAAACGTTAAGAGATTTCAACTTTGCACCGAACATAACTACATTTAATTTCACCTTTCAATTCATTTCGCGTTATTGCTTTTTGTGGCAACTAATTTTCCAGTGAGAATTTTTAGTTATCCAGATTGTTATACGGCGTGTTTCACAACATGCATCGAGGCACATTCCTCTCTTTTTCAAACGGATGCGTTGAAATACGTCAGATTCCAATTTTTGTTCGGTCGATTTGGCCATTCCCAATAGTGTTGAATCACAAATAAAAAAACTCGATAGGTGTGTCCCCTCGTTTCTAAAAATAGTTTTGAAGAATCTTATGGGAAATGTATTTTTTGCGGTTCTGTTGATAAAAAAATATTTGTGGTTATATTTTGTTTGGTAGAGTAATTGATTTGAATTGCCTACGAACGGTGCGATATAGTACCTGCCCATAAACTTTCGAATTGCCTTTAAAACACGTTTGTGTTAAATGGTTTGCTGAATAAATAAATTAGCTTGCGTTAATAATCTCTCCGATAACATTTCTATTAGTGGATTTAGTTGTACCCACTAAGATGAATAATAATCTTGCTTTATTTGTGATTCTGTTCGCTACTATTAATAAAGGCTTAATTTCAAAACTATTCTGGGATAGTACTTATATTTCTAAATAACATTGACAAGGCTATAATAATTAATGTAATCTAGCTTTCAGAACTTATCTAGGTTGGATCATCTGATCCATCCGTGATTCTTGATTGGGAATAACCAAACAATATTTGTTGTCGCACTAGTACAAGAGATATTAGATGTTGACAAAATTTTCACCAAAATAACGAATACTTACATCAATCAATATTTGTTACTTTAAATTTGCGGAAAAAATGCGTTTATAGCATTCATATTTTGGTTTGATTTAGCGGACAATGAAAGCATTGAAATCTGTTGTTTTGAGAGGCGACGATTGTGGAATTTCATTATAGTGCGCGGCCGCCGCCGAGCTGTGGCTTTTATTCGGTGCACAATGGGGTTCTTACTTTCCCGGTGCAATGCTTCTAGCTTGATTTAATCGTGCACGGAATTTTCGAAATCATTTTTTTAAAACTTACACCTATTTTAAATGTACGGAATAATATGGATCTTTACTATTTTATTCAATTTGTACCGAATTCTAATTAATCTAATAAATATAGGACCATATGCATAAGCAGTTTCTCTATTGTTACAAGTGTCCATGGGCGTTTGCTTAACATGCCACCCGTTGCTCATTCCCTTGTAAAAAACAATCATAAAGGCTACAAACATTTTTACGCGTTGTAATTGTAGTATATCGCGTAGAGTAGGATTGTGATTGCGGACGGCATGTGGCATTATGCCGACCACAATAGGGAATTCATCCCACTGAGTGCAACGCCCCTGATGTAATCTCCCTCGAAATGTGTGCAAATGTTTTCAGTCTTTGCACCAATGTTGCGCCCGTAGAAATGGGCGATATGATTGTGAAGAATTACACGGTTCTGCTGTACAACGGGTGTATGTTTAGAAATATTAAATCTATACTTAATATTATAAATGCGAAGGTTTAAAAGGATGGATGGATGTTTGTTATAGTTTGTAGCCTAAACTGTCGAATGGATCTTGATGAAATTTGGCATAGATATAGAGAATATTCTGGAAGAACACATAGGCTACTTACTTTCATTCTTTATAATTCCACGCTGACGGAGGTGTGGGCGAAAGCCAGTGTTTTAATAATTATAGAATCTGAAGATATTTATTTAAGTTATTTCTATGATATGGTAACTGGTGGTGTATAACAGCGGAATATTTGTTTTTAGTTAAACAACATATAAATTTAGTACCTCAAAATCTTTTTATTTTCACATTCTCCGTTTAATTGTATTGAAAACTTTCCCTATAACACTTTTGTAGTATAACTGTGTACGTATTGAAATATCCCGTGTTGTAATCGAACAATAAACGTTGTCGCACACCCATTCAGATATTTCGTATGGAAATTTGAACAGTTCTCTGTCGTCAGCAACTTGGAAAACGTGAAAAATTGTTGTTTATTTTTTCACATCGTTTGTTCCGAATGGTAGAGAGAAGTTTGTTTAGATTATTTGAACGTGTTATTTATTCTTGCAATCGACCTACTAAATAAATGCTAATTTAAGTTATTATCCTTCTTTAATGGATTAAATCTCAATTTAAAAATACAGTATAAACCTACAAGATTTGAACATAAACTGCTAAGTATCTAGACAAAAAGGCTGGCACTATATTACATTCTTTTTTATGAATAAAATTTCCAACTAAGCGAAACAATTTTTCAAACAGTTAAGTTCAATTAAAATTTGCAGAGTTTAGCAAGTAATAAAAGGAGAAAATCGATCGTATTTGAGTACAAACACGATCAAATTTCCCTCAGGAAATCTGTGAAGCATGAAACGAGGTCTTGTGCCTGATTAAAAAGGTTTCATAAAGAGCCAAGCTAAAAAGTAAACTGCGAATTTTCCAATAATGTAAATACCGCTTGATTCTGTTTGCTGAAAAAATATACTGAAGCGCATGCAGCCTTCACTGCAACTTTAACGTTAACATCTCCATATTCCTTAGAACAAACATTGTGTAAGTTGAATAAAAGTAAAATATTGTTGACAATTGACAATCTCTTGAATGCCATTCTGTTAACTTGACCCATTACTCTCTGCTTTCTCTTAGCATGTGTCCCATCCAACGCCATTGCTGTCTTTAGTTTGCGTGTGTATTTTTAAAATTAACTAAAAGATTCTATTAAAAGAGACTTTTTTAATGAAATTAAAAGAATGATAAGATTAGTAGAATAGTAAGAAGAATATTAAATAAATATTAATCCAAATGGATTGCATTTGGATAAAATAATGTAGAAAAAAAGTTAAAATTTGAACAGTTTAGGGTTTGCTTAAGTGGTAACTACATAGGGACATTACGTGTAGTTATAAATATAACTGCAGCAAGGAGTGCTAACATTTAGAAAATTCTGGTAACATATGAGTCTGGTTTGTGGCAGTGTCCTTGCATACAAACGAAATTAGCAACAATTAATCAAAGCCGTTTACAGCGCTATCCAGTGTTGCGCAGTGCAGATTGCAACCATTATCCCCATTGTTTTATACGTTTTGTGTTATGTAGCATTAATTATAATTACCTTGGCATTAAGGATATAATTCACGATATAACGCTTCTAGTAATAAAAATATTTATAACACTGCAACACGCTAGATTACAACATCCGAGGAAAATTAAGATATTTAAGCCACAATACTATATGAATATAGCTTTAGCTAGCTTTAACTATATGTTTTTTCCAGATTATGTCAAATTTATTCGAGATCTATTAAATCGTTTGGAAAATATGTGGTAAGAAATATTCATCCATCCATGCATCCAAATTTTCGTATCCAATTCTTCAGTACTATTTAAAATACAAATTTGTAACTGGCAGAAAGATTTTAAGTGCTTTGTTTTCTGACACCAAGTCGGTGATATGAGCATAACTAATATCGAAAGCGTGGCTTCCATTGTTGCGCGCCGGACGGCCCGTTACCCTTTTATCTCCAACACAATGGAAATCTTCCTTGCTCGCAGCGTAATGCTCGCAGGTTGTTTTAATCAGACACGAAATATGCAGAGAATTTCCATAGCTAGCGAATTTCGGACGTTCCACTTTTCGAAAACATTTGGCAGCGCTCGGAAGCATCATGAAAGCGATTTAGAAATCCACCTGAAAATCCAATTTTAAAATGCAAAATTTGATTAGAAAATGTTAATTTTATTTAATTAAAGTTTTAATCAATTATGTTATTACATTTTCATAGTGTTCTTGATTGACTTAAATTATTATATTATAACTATATCATAGTAATATTACGATGAAAACTGTAGGTAAAATGTCTTTACTGTCTATATAGATCTTTAATCCTAAAGGGGTGTTTTAACAAATGAAAACTACTATACATTAAAGACAAAAAAATTCAGTCAATTTGTAGAAGAACACGTTAAAACTTTAAAAAAAGGATAAAAAGCTTTTCAACTTATAAAAAGTTATGAAAAAAGCATTGAGGACCTTTTAAGTAATTAGTGATTTTTGCCTTAAGGTACTTTTATGTTCTAACTGGTATTAATATTCATTAAAATCTTTCTTGGGGTCATTTCGTGAAAATTTTCTAATCAAACTGAGCGAGGTCATTTACGAGAAATTTACAAACCGCTGGTT
>LD688932.1:2312538-2329905 GCA_003118335.3 Papilio memnon | reverse complement strand
CCTGAGTTATCTTAAACAAATCAGACTTATGGCCGGTTTCCCAGCTACATTTAACCATTCGTTAGTGTTATTGGTTAGATAATTCATTAAATAAGTTTCCGAACTACTTAACTAGAGTTTTACTCCGTTGAAACTTAAGTCAACCTATCATTAATGAATCACTAGTTAATACTAAACTAGTTAATGATAAAAAAATGTAAACGTCAGTAACCCAGCATTAAAGAAAAAGTGATTGGAAATTATTTCCATAGTATTTTTAAATTAGGTAAATATATTTTTGAAAATTTCACATGTTGAATTTCGATAGCGTTTTGAAATATTTTTTATCATATTAAAGAGGTCACAGGTATCTGCAATCGTCTGCGGAGCTTAAATAGGTCATAACGATCGATTCTATAACTCTGCTCCCTCGGGAAGACATAGGTATTATTTTAGGGAATTTGTACAAACTTTCAATAAAACTTTTGGAAGGGCGTTCATTAAAATTTTGTAAATAGACTGAAGCATACTGGCCCCTCGTTACCCGAAACTTTACACCTGAAAAGAACTTTTGTTCTTGTAAATGTTAAAAGTCATAACTTTTATTTATTTAAACATCAAATACTTTGATATCAATTTAATGATGGTATAAAATGAATTGATAAACGCAATTAATGTTTGACGATCCCTGAACCTTAACCAACTACTTCAAACAAAAACTCATCAATTGTTGAATGAATATTTTCAGAAAATAAAATAAACCACAAAAATAAAAACATGTGCATTGGTTGAAGATTAATTACTTTTAAAAAGACATATTTTAAATTAAAGTCGTTATAATATCTAAACAAACGAAAAGCGTTAGCTTTAAAGATAAACCTTGAAATTAAAGTTAGTTTTCAAAAGCACATTATACAGCCTCCTACTAAAGGCCGAGCTGTTCTAAAACGTAAACTAGAGTGTAATTAAACTAAGGCTACGTAAGAAATTAATGATTTTAGTTTAAATCCGTATAATTAAGTCCTTGAAAATGTGTTAATGTTATTCTCACCTATTATTACATACAATGTTATTGCAATAGAATTTTATGGATGCACTAACGTAGCTAAAATTCTAATTAAGGACTACACTCCGCCATAAGTATATACCCTACTTTTTATTCCATACTTTAGTTTAAAAGAATTAAAAATAATAAAATAAACGATTAATAAAAAGTGCGCATCAGGTTTCATTATTAACTACCCTTTGAATATTTGTTTTAAAAAGAAGCCGTAATTTGAACGATGAAACTTAGGAAAAGGGCGAAGTTGTAAAACGATAAGATCTTTTAGTTTGAAAAACAAGAGCCAAGTTTCGTGGGTGAGAATCAGCACTAACAAAAAAGTGTCTCCAGTAATTACCGACTTTTGTTAGAGAGTAAACTTTGATTTTCCGACGAGAAATTAATATTCATTAAAAATGTTATACGGCTTCGTTCCACTGGAAGTTTCCTATCGCCGGTGCCGGAGGGACAGGGGACGGTTAGGGGAGGGGATGCTGAAAGCGAAGCTTTAGTAATTTGCCAATAACTTTTTCATTCCTTCCTTATAATTGACGTATCCATTTTTATATTATTAAGACTCCGTTTTATCAATACTTATTAACATAATTTGTAGAAAGAGTTATTATAAATACTTTAGGTATTTAACTATGATTTATATTTGCATAAAATTATACCATAGCGATCTAAATAGTCAACATCAAAGATATACAATAATAACAGAACCATTTCGACATTTCTGTGCTTGATAAGGCAAATATAGTGCTTTTCCAATTCACGTATAAAAATTTCTGCCGAATTTTTGATTCTACATTTTAACGTATCGAACACACAGACCTAATCGTTTTTGAATGACAGTTTGAAAAGGTAGTTGAATGATAAACCGTTGTAACTCAACGATCGAGCCCGCACCTGCAAGCACAATGAAACCTTATCTCTCGGGAGCGAAGCCGACATGTTAAATTGTAAATAAACGGCTTTGACATGTTTTGATATTTTGGTAATTTGGACTATCTTTTGATAATAATATTAGACTTTAGATGACCTATTTTAGAGGTAAATAGGTATCTTATTTGTAAAGAGATAAATGTGAAGACTGTTATCGAAGGCCTCGGTTCACTTTAGGTCGATGTCCTATAGTTAATTATTTGTATTAATATTTTCCAACATGTGACATTTTTAAAACATTTCAAATAGTAATTTATAATATCTATGTTAAATTTCTTGGAATATAGTATATTTTATTTTACTCGTTAATTTTAATATCCGGATTCCTCGCTCGGAAGAATTTGGTCAGCTTACCCGAAGCTTTTTCGTCAGTACATTCCTTGGAGCATAGAATACAATTTTATCGTCCCG
Source organism: Papilio memnon (assembly GCA_003118335.3). Taxonomy (NCBI): domain Eukaryota; kingdom Metazoa; phylum Arthropoda; class Insecta; order Lepidoptera; family Papilionidae; genus Papilio; species Papilio memnon. The sequence goes on along the minus strand of LD688932.1, from coordinate 2,327,528 downwards.
ACCCTTGTTAAATTGGGCAAGAGGATCTGGAGAAATTAACGTTGCATGTCCCACACAATGTATCCTAGCTCGTTATTCTGCACATCATGGCAATTTTATGTTAAAACCTTATAAAATTAGATAAAACCAAGTAAAACCATAAAATAAATAAGTAAATATGAAATCCAATTAATCTTATATGTCAAATTTTCTTAAAGTTACTCTAATCTTACTAATATTATAAATGCAAAAGTTTAAAAGGATGGATGGATGTTTGTTAGAGTTTGTAGCCTACACGGGTGAACGAGTCTCGATGAAATTAGCTCAGATGTAGAGGATAGCTTGGAAGAACACATAGGCAACTTACTTTTGTTTTTTTTATTCCACGCAGACGGAATCGCGGGCGAAAGCTAGTAAAGTAATAATTTGATTTCCAAAAATTTTATAAATATGGCATACTGTTATTTCACAATTTCCTAAGTAAAATAAAGCTAAAACTCATTCGTTTTCAAATTATAAATATTGCCTCAGTTTAAAGTAAAGAATCTTTGGGAATTACAAAAAAACTTGCGATGGAATATCGCGTGGCTCATTGCAAATTTTCTTCAATCCGAGCAGACGGCGTCCGCGATATTAAGTGATTTCAGTAAAGTTTACTATGAAAATATGTATTTATAAGAAAACATTTTCAACGAGTTACTTTCCATACTTTATAAAAGGTGTGACTAATATGTAATTTAAATGGTGAAAGCATTTAATATACACTGTGAATTGGTTACTATCTTTAAAAACATTGTCAACTTAACTATGATACTGAGAAAAAACTGTAGGTGCCGCCTAAAAACGTTTACATCAGCCGGATAAAACTAAACCTGTAAAAAACTAAACTAAATCAGTACAGGCATAAAACTAAAAGTAATTAAACCAATATTCCTTACAGAATAAACTCATTAAAGTTATAAGTAAGAGAGGGCGTTAGTGGGGTTTTCGATAATATAAGTTCCGTGGTAATCATTTGTTGGGGAATGCAAAGCCCGTTGATCCCTCGTTAGCCTGCAACATGGAATACAAATGAGATTTTTGATACTAACCCTTATTAAATTGACTAAGACAATACAATTAAATTAAATGTGTTTGTTGTTAGATTTTATGATTGTTACTCCGATAGCCTTTACACTGTAATAAACTAAAATATAATGTTCCTTTTTAATTGGTCACTTAGGGAGACCTTTAATGTGGATATTACAAACTAAACTTCCAATATACATAAAACATTATTACAGTGATTGTGATTGAAATTATGATAGAACATAATATCATATTAGATTATTCTGTACTCGTAGTTATAAGTAATTTTTTATGAAGAGTAAGTATTTGTTTTTTGTCCAAAACACATAAAACTGTGTGTGATTATATTATATGAATAATTCTAGTACTACTATTATTTGCGTGAGCAAACAAGTTATTCTCATTTATTTTATAGAACCTAAAACGTAGTGATCGTATAAATAATCTATAGTCGTATTGGTAAACAGTATCTAAAATTATATGGTTGTAATACTTTGACTTTTAAGAGACAGGACATGTCATGCACGCGTATTCTCCTCTGGTAAATATTTAACTTGTATGCTCGTTTTGTGTATGTAATATTTTGTGTGTAATATTCATGAAGATTTTTTAATTTCACAAGTTACCATAAAATGCACATGTGTATTACTACATGTTTTTTGCTTAGTCCGGTTTTCTATTGTCAAAGATTTCGCTTATTGGCTTCCAGCCTGGCCGGCCGTTTTCTGTATTATTAAGTGATTTGTCTGAAACAATTCAACCAGACCCGAAACTCCTTCGCAATCATTTTTATTTCAGTATAAATATTATATTTCCAATAACAGTGTATGTATTTGTTTTTACATGTACTTTTAATATTTATTTTAATCAGTTTGTAGCGTAATTGAAAAGAAAGAGGTTGTCAAATTGTTGGATTTGTTTTTCATTTATTATTTTTACTTCACAACATACACATCGCGAAAGAGGCGTCACTTTAGTCATCATTAAAACTTAACATTCCACCTATGTATATCTGATTCAACTAGGGATCTCTCTGTTAACATAAAACTAATAAATCACTCTAATGTAGAGAACATGTTATTTTATAATTCTAGATTCACATTAGAGCAAAAAATCATTACCACTTAGTAGTTTTGACATAACTTTTCCCTCTGGGCGTATATTTCAGTACTGCATTATCCCACTGCTCTACATGTTTACCCTCGTGTGAAACTAGCATAACGTTATCCCCAACGTCAAGTCGGCTCATCTCGTCGCGATTGTGGCTTGTTTTGCTTGAATTATCTATCCGCCATGATATTAAGCCAACCGAAAGCTCCGTGTGTGACTCGCTGATAAGTTAATTTAGGTCTGTGATTGTCACTTCAAGTTGGTGTCGCATAATCGCTTCCATTTGCCAGAATAAGCCTTTTTATGGATCTGTCCTATAAAACGGATTTGCGTAATTCTTCACAATTAAACTACGTACCTAGAATTAAAACGTCATACATTATAATATTTTTATTTGCTTTAATAAATTATTTTTCTGTACAGTTTACAATTTGACCCTTTGTCATTGCCTAATTAGGAATATTACAAACTTTTATTGAATTGAATATTTGACTTTAGATAATAATGCTGTCGAAGATTCGAAAATAACATGAATTCGACCGTGTACCAGACGACCACAGTCTAGACGATTTAGCGAGATATCGGCTTAGGATCGCTGCCATTTTCATGATGATATACATTTACATTTGAAATTGAGCTGGAAACCGATTATTTTTTAATTACGTCCTTCACCAATGTCAACTGAAAACTACAAGTTTAAAAAAATACATAAACCAAACCGATCTTTCCAAACCACTAATGTATCTACTTACCTTTTTTAATGGCGGCTTTATTATTTATCTACGAATATATTTAATCTATATGTATTATATATGAAAAACACAATGTCATCTCCAATGACATTAAGGGTAGGGCGGGGTTGAGCGACCGCCCAGGGCGCCTGACGCACATGTCTGCGTATTACACGCATATCGTAGAAATGTCGCCCGGGACACTAATAAACCTAGAACCAACAGTAATCATTTGTCTTTAAAAAACAAACAAAACACTATATTTTTACACAGTTATTTCAGTGGAATTCAAACAACAATCGGTGAGAAGTGTTATAAGATCGGCTAACTTGAAACTCATTAAAGCACGTCGTTACCACGGCACAGAATCTCATTACCCAGTATTATTACGTTACCGGCGGACGTCTCGTCGCCTCGTCTCGTCTCGCCCGTCTGATATCGATTCGTTTACAAACTATATCACGACAGACATCTTATCTCTTAATCAATCAAATTACAGACATTTCTGAACGTATATTCTACATAGGTCATCGTAACAAAGAAACAAAGTTAGTATTATAATCACAGAAAGCTCTCGCTTTATTCTTTATCGTAATTTAATGTTATTTGGAAATGTACGATAAATAAGTTACCTTTTTTAACAAAATATATAAAGCTATCATAATGTATTATTTGTAATTTATGTTAGGAGCAATTACGTTTTAAATGGCAGATCGATGATTAAAATGAGTGCACGGTGAATGTTTACCGTCGGCTGTGGGCCTCTTAAATGACAATCGATAATGTGTGGCCGTGCGATACTGACCGGAGTACGGATTAAATTGACATAAAACGGTATTATACTGTAAAACAACACGTTTTATGTGAATGTTTCGATAATACAAACTGAAGATTATTATTTTTTCCCTACTGACGGAGGAGTTTTGTTCACAAAGACCGAAGCGTAGAGCAAAGCAGATTATCATCGCAAATAAAATTTAACTTTATGTGACTGAAACTAGGTTGCATTTTAAGTTACAGGTATTTTTTACGCTTGGTTTTAATACGAAAGGAGTGCAAAGAATTGTTATCCCTATTTCAATTGTATAAAGCTCAATTTTGTTCGGGATAAAATATCTGCTCTCCTCCTAGGTCTATCAGAAATCAGAATGGGCCTTAAACGTACGCTGAGTGCAAAAGAATATGTTATTTTACATCAATCGAAACTTTTGGTTTTTTAATCATAAAATAGTGTTTAAATAAATTCGAACTCAAGGTTTAAGTCTCTTTTTTAAGATTTTGAAGCGATTTTCTACTAAGAATACCGCAAAATGAAAGGGAACCGTACTCTCTCTTACGTACATCATTTCACACATGACTAATACGCGTTGAGGGGCCCAACTATAAAGCAGCCATTTTGATGGTAAGATTACATTATGTTCGGCCACCCTTAAAATTGTACCCCATTAGCCCTCAGGCGACATTTACGATTTAAGGGAACGGAACCTTGGAAAGCCGAACTAAAACTACATTATCATTTAATTTCAAATACACTTAATAGTCGATTTATATTATAGTTGTCAAATTAGCGAATTGTTATCAATAGACGATTTATCAAATATGTTTTTTTCTGTACTTGTGTACTTCAACCGCGTGGAATTAAAAAAAGTAGCCTATGTATTCTTCCAGACTATCCTCTACATCTATGGTAAATTTCATCCAGATCCATTCAACCGTTTAGACTATAAAGGATAACAGTCCATTCATCCATCCATCCAAACTTAATTTATAATATTAGTAATATTTCATTTTACCTTTATCCGTTGTACTTCAAAGATGCTTTTCAGTATCTTGCATAATTCGTTTCGGTTTTGCTTAGCTTAAAACTTAGCATTCCTACTTCAAATCGAATAGTCCTAAGAGGAACATTTTCCAAGATTAAGCCTGTATTTGTTGGAAATGCTCCAACTCGCAACAGTGTACTGATTTGAATGCTACAAATACTTGAAAAACTTAAATTTTTGTTTAACTTTTATAACCCATTTGCTCAAAATTCATCGCTATACATTATATTAAAATAAATATTAGGGAATCAGATTATGTTACGTCACTATTACATACTTATTTCCCGTCCTTTTTCCCGTTATCAATAAAATAATCCAATTTGCTCAGCTTCGGTTTCTGACTGGATACGGACGTGTAACGTGACTCAACCACCCAACTTTCACCTTATGTCACCTCCACAATATAAAGACAGGCTTTAAAAGTGTGGGAAAATTTTAGTTACATGCTAAAGTAAGAGTTCTAGCATTACGAATGGTACATAGTTAAATTAAGAATCAAATTATGAGACATTTACATATATTTTCTAGTATTATTAAATTTATCTCATTGGTACAGTATGAAGGCGTACATTTTCTATCCTGGTTTTATTAAATTTTACATAGCTTGTTTTTTCTTTGAATTATTTATAAATATCAACTTCACATCTGATTGTCCTTGTCAATATGGATTGTGGAACAGTATGTTACCAATTTAATTAAATTTATTTAAAGTAAATTATAACATTTCTTTTAAATTTATTAGTCAATATACCTGGTCAGTTATCTTTACCTTTGGAATTTAAAACTCCCATATGTTCAAACTCTACCGCTATAAATTCTTCCAAAGCACTTCTGACTACACTGGGAAGCCGTGTAATAGATTGGACTCATTCGTATATGGAACAAAGAGAATGAATTCAAATTGGCTTCGGCTATCGGTGTGTTTTATGACTTACTGGCTTTCGCCCCCGACTCCGTTCACGTGGAATTAAAAATACATAAGTGCCATATGTGTTCCAGTCTATCCTCTACATCTATGCCAAATTTAATCGAAATCCGTTCAGCCGTATAGCGTACAAACTCTAACATCCATCCATCTAAACTTTCGCATTTATAATATTAGTATGAAATAGCATGATACCGTTTTTCAAAATAATTTATCATTACCTTAGATTAAAAAGGTTTACCCCTTATATGTTACTGTAACGTTTTCAGTATTTTATTAAGGTTTAGTTTTTACTATTTAATGATCATCGCTTTTTGAAGTTAAACATTTTATAACACTGTGACGTCAACAATAAATTCCCATCGAAGGGTTCGAGCCTACCGTTAATTAGGAGTGATTAGACGTTAGTTAACCATACTGACTCAGTACGGATTAGTTGACTTACCTACGTCAAATCTCTGAAAAAGATATATGAATGAAAACATATGGGACTTATAAAATATTTTATTTGAAGCAGTTACACAAATAAATGTAGTAAGTACTATTTTTAATAACATATTTTGTTTATATTTTTATAGAAATCTTGTCTTGTTTGCATCTTTTAAATTGCTTTTCTCGTGTTAAAGCAAAGATGGCCGCGGATTACATAAGGCACAGCTTTGGGCGATATTCCGTCCCAGTTCTTTATGAGTTTGGAAAGAGGTTTAAAGGTTTTTTCCCCATTTCAATGTATATTAACAACGTGTGGGGAAACTCGCTTTTATCGCGATATCTTTACACTGGGAGATAAACCTTATGCATATCGTATCATTCTGACGGAAGATGCAAAGTATTGAATAAGATGTTTATCTATGTAACTTTTCTACATGCTACAGTTTTTTGTATGCAATGTTTTCTATATGATGTACTAGCTTTTGTCAGTGACTTCGTCTGCCGGAATTTAAAAATTTAGTAAGTAGCATATGTGTTCTTTCAGACTATATTCTACACCTGCGACAAACATTTTTAAGCTAAACATCTGTTAACCTGTTTTCGAGATTAGAATAGTTACAAACAATTATCCAAACTTTCGCATTTATAATATTCGTATAAGTGTGATTAGTATGATAGAACCCAAGCTTATCTACATATGTATGCATGTAAATATACGCTCAGAGTCATTAATTAATTGGTCAATAAGTGTGTTCTTTAGTGTAGATATCGTAAGTAAAATAAATAAAACAAGTGAACTGAGTGCGGATGTAAATATTTAAATGTGACCACAAAATAAATCTGAAGCTATTAATTTGAACGTGCATTATAACGTAAATGACACATGATAAGTGGAGGCAACTATAACGACGCCATTTTGATGTCAAGATTGCATTAAGTTCGTCCACCCCTAAAATTGTCCCTCATTAACCCTCGGCCGGGGTTCACAAGTTGATGGGAAAAGGACCCCAATGTCGGCGGTATCCTTGAGATTATTTATACATGTTCCATGAAATTAGATTTCGTCACTTTACATTTTAATATTTCCTACTAATATCTTACTTTTTACATAAATGCAAACATTTCGAAAGATGTACCATGTAATTGCGTAACGGCTGAAGTAATTTTTATGAAATTTGAATCAGACATAGAGAAGTCTGGAATATCGACGACACTACTTTCTCATATTTTTTTTTCAGTAAAAATTACCATCGCCAAAGAAGCGAAGACATATTTTGATTGCCTTTAGTAGTTTAAATATGAGTCAAAAAAAAGATAAGAAAATTAATTCCTTGTTTGATTTCATAGAAAAATATTTTTAAAACATCCTCTTTACCGATCACTTTTACGTGCCGTATTCATAGTCTATTTTCGATCGTGTTTTATTAATTCTTTGTTACTATGTTTTCTTGCGTAATCTTTTGTTGTTACTCCACGAATAGACTATCAATCTTAGTCATTGAAATCATTCAAATAATTTATTCGTGTAAAAGCTAAACGAGGGGTTCGTGTTTTACTAAAGCATTTGCTTTTTACCAATCTTCGAATACTTTGCACTTAATGATTAATTGTTAAATGCATAATCACTTAGTGTCTACAAAATAATAGTGCTTTTTGTTGGTTTCTTTAGTAAATTGGATAAACATGTTATGTTTTTATTTTCAGAAATTAACTAAATTGTTTTAATAATTATTTTTACACGTCACGTCCACACTATGAATAGATCTACGGTTACTAAAAGAGACAGTGTAGAATTAGTGAGAGAAATGTATACTTAAGACTTGCTTAAGTGACCATAAATTAACGTAGTGTTACCTAATGAAGTTATTTGTTTCTTATAATAAAAAATCAAAACATTAAAGATTACAATAATGTCAAAAGGGATGTATTTTTTTTCTTTTACAAAAATAATTGTTATCCATATTATATGAAGTAAATTATTGTGGAGTATTTGTACACGTAACATCCAAATTGCGTTTCCTCGTTAAAAACAAAGAGAATTTCCGTAACGAGTATTACTCGAAAGCCGCCTTTAGCTCTTGGCGATTTTCCGTTTCAAATCTCTGTGTTAAGTTTTCTTTTTGATGTTCTTTTTCCTTAACGAAACAACAGAACGGAAAGGTCTGGCAAATATGTTTCTTTGCTTCATTAATGTTAACATTTACTTCTACATTTTATATATTATGAATATACACACTTTAATTTACACTTATGTAAAAAATAATTCAATGGAGGACGTTAATTCCCTACCCATTTCAATAAAATATTGTAAGATTAAAAAGCAATTTGTTCAAAAATTTGTCACACCAATTTCCCTACTAATTTATAGGTATTTTAGCGACAGTTGCAATACGATGTACGCATGGGAATCAAATTTAATTCTTACTCTGTACTCCAGCCTAATAACTTTAAAAGGAATCAAGGTACGTGCATTTCCCATTCGAGTGATTTATCGTTCACCTAAATTAGCAATAACGAGCGTGATAAAGCGGCTTCTTTTAAATGAAATTCCATGTCAGGTGGATGCCGGTATAACGTCCGCACATTTATCACCGGCGACAATACGCTAGACCTAATAAATATCACTCGTCATAAATCCACCCCTCCACCCATACACGCTTGTTGAACACTTCGCGACAGCGTTAATTTTATTGCCGTGTAACGTGATTTATTCTACTAGACAGTATTTTCCGCGCGGAATTAAAAAAACTCTATTAGAACAAGTCAAGTTATGTTCTACATTTGTGTCAAATTTCAGCCAGATCCTTTGTTCTATAGATGCGTAGGATCAAACATTCATCCACTCATAATAAATTTTTCGTTTTTAATTTTAGTAAGAGTGAGAAAATACGGGTGTTATTATGGTAAAAAAAATACAAATTTGCACATATTTATGAACAACTCACTGTACGTCCCCACCGAGGGGCTCGGACCATTCTCTAAGTTAATGTGACTAGGCCATAGTCAACCACGCTGGCCTACTGGGGGTTGGCTTTTTTTTTTTTGGGCGGCCTTTTTGCCGGCCTCGTCGTTCCCCTGACATGCAGTAACTCAGGGACCTGGGGTGCGGGTGTAATAATTTTTTCAGGTTCTTTTTATTTACAAAGGTTTTTAAAATTACTGGGGGTTGGTTGACTTCACGCATATCTTTGAATTTCTTCTCGGATATGTGCAGGTTGCATGACGATGTTTTCCTTCACCGTAAGAACGTCGGGTAAATTATGTACATATATATTATAGAAAAATCTAAAATCACATTAGATCTTGGCCGTATTCGAACTCAAAACCTGTAGATTACAAGTCAAGTGCATAAACCATTGAGCCACCGACGCTCATTACACCACGCTTATTTACCGGCGACCTGACGCGAGATGTGGAATTATTGGGGTTACATGTTTACTCTATGTTACTTAATAAAAAGACTAATAAAAAATAAGATACACTTTATAATACCTTTAAAAACAAGTCCTGTATTTTAATAAGGTGAAACTCTTGTTTTTTATTTTAGTGCGATATTAAACTGGCCCTAGAGAACTGTTGTGCTCACGAAGTTTGTTCAATTGCTGAGCCGGAATGATAACGCGTTTTGTTCTTTGTTTTAAAACTAGGAAGTTAAGAACAACACTCGACGTTTTTACAATACTCAATGTAATCAAAGTTTTCAGCCTTGCAGAAGTTTACCAATCAGCAATAAGTTTGACTTTATAATTTATTTATTTATTTATTTATTTAAAATTTTATATAAAGCGACGGCTTGTGTACTTTATCTTGAAAGGAGTAAAAATGTTTACATTGAACATTCCATTCATTAATCAATTAAAATATGCGATTTCACCGTATTAAAAAAAACGCTTAGAATCATCAGACATGAAAAAAATGACTCATAAAGTTTATAGGAAACGTTTAGAATTTTTTTTTACCCAAATAGATATTCATTAATTGTTCTATTTAATACTTAATCAATACTGTATATATAAAAAATCTCATAAAGAAATATGTATGTCAAAAGTATGTGAAAATAATTTGTCATGTGAGATACGTAGCTGACGTCACAGTTAAAAGCACGCACGTGTCTGCCATTAAAAGGGGTTCACGAAATCGCTTGTCTCTTTATGATTCACCATTTGACAACTCATAGGGTAATAATTAATAATAAATCACAAACATTTTCATCGTAATAACGCTATCTATGTATAAACTCTCTGGAGTTTTAGTAAGACACACTATCCCAGCAGACTTTCCCATTTATATGTAGTACTAGCTGTTCCCGAGCAGCTTCATCCGCAAGAAATTATTAAAACTTTATTTTATTGTTTACTTTTTGTCAAATTCTTCTAAGACCTTTGACATTGACAATCTTGATTCCTTGATGTTGACAGCTTGTAGTTTATGGTCCCTTTCCCGCATGAAGTTTTTTTAATACATTTACCCGCTAAGTTTATTAGCGTGAAATTATATAGCCTAAAGCGTGTAGTCGAATTATTCAACAATGTGCTGTGATTGATAAAGATAAAGTTAAATTTGGAGAACTGACCGCCAACCATCGCTAGTCGGAGAGGCACTTTAAGAAGAAAAATTATTATATTAGTATACATAAGATTAAAAATTAATTGTTATAAAAATATAACAGACATTCAGTTAAGTGGTTCTTATATTATAATTAAATATTACTACTTTTAGTAATACCGGTATTTAAAATAATACTACTAGGCTTGCCTGGCGCCTTGCCAGCACTTTATTGTTTCTATATAAGCTCAATTGCAACACATTAATGTATAATGTACAAATTAAAGAAGTATAATTCAAACGGACTTTTCTTATCTATGCCTCTCATGATAAGGAAATCTTTTGATCGGATCGGATTATTAATATAATCTAAGGCGAGCTCGACCAAACACTCTTTTCTCGAAGCGATACAGGTCACTTTTGATACCCTTGTAACTTCGTCGTGGATAAAGATAGAAGGCTGAAATTTTGAACATCAATAGATACATCCGAATTTGTTATATTGCCAAAATATCATTTAATTCTACCTCGTAGTTTCTAAATTATAGCTAGTTAATCTGAACAGTATTGCCTTTTAAAATGCCCTTTTTAGAAACAAAAATTGCACCTAAATTACATTTGACAACCTATAAAAAGTATACTATAAGGCACAACTAATATCGACATGTTAAATAATTTAAAACTATTGTCATAAAATATTGTCATAATCTGATTTATTTATACAAATGTTTCGGCAATGGAAACACATTGCAAAGAACATAACAATATAATAAATGATTCCAACAATATCACAAGGTATAGTGAAGTAGCGCGGCTTGTCACAACGTCCGTATATTTATCACCGACAACAATATGCTGCCGCTAATAAATATTACATGTCATAACTTTCCTGATCGTATTAGTTGCGGTTTACACTTCACGACACGACTACGATACGACTACGTTACGATAGCTAAAGTTTTCAACTTATACGAGAAATATATAATAGTTTCAAAGACATTTTAACATATAGACATAAATTGAATCTCTTTGCTTAATTTATAGACTGAACTTTCATAACATTGTTTTTTAATTACATCATCTTATTTTTCATGTAATCTAGTAAGGAAAAATGTTGATATTGTCAAATATTTTTCAATGCAGTACCACTACAGCAAAAATAACAAAAACCAAAGATTTCTTTCTTTAGTTGCGGAGATATTTTTCCAACGATATTGTCCCTAGGAGCTGTAAGTCTGGAATTTTACGAGTCGTTGGCTTCCCGTAAGGTGTGACACGGAGCTGCAAGCCAAAGCTGCGGTCGTCGAGCAAATTAATTCCTTGTCGTATTAGTCCCGCTTACAAATTTAAATTAAGCTGTTCCTTAATAAGCGTTTGGAATAACCTGTACTATAAGGCTGAATAGTGAAACGACATTTAAATATGAAACAGTGTGTTAAATGATAAGGCCAAGCTTAGACACACAATTCCATTAAAATTTTGAAGTCTGTCAGATTGTAAAAATCATACATTTTTCTTTTAACCTATCATAATCTGAATAAATGAAAAAAATTGAATAGTAAGTGCAAATAACATTTACATTATTACAGGCCACAATCTGTTGTCGATGCTTTGATCAAATGTATGGAACGACTGTTTTTAGCACGGTAAAAGCACTTGTAAAATGGTATTCCACTTTGACACTCACGGGAGTGAAGTGACATGCTTCGTAGCGTTCAAAGCCTTTTAGCATTATTCCAGGTTCTAGTATACATATATGGTCTAATTTTTGTTCAAATAATACTGACCATACAAGTTAAATGTGCCATAAAAACAAAATAAAGTACAACTAGATGTTACTACTAAAGACAGCTTTCAGTGTTAGATGTATAAAAGAACAATACATTTGTAGCGCGCTGAAGGGAACGGCAATTTCATATGCAGTGTACATAAACGCTAGGCTCCACAATCAATTGTACACCAGTAAAGCTTCACATTGCAGTGAACGCTTGCCATATTTATTGTCTGCGGAACAGTATTGTGAGACAATTTAACCAAAATATTCCTAATATGTGAATAATTTTAATGAAAATTAATAGGGTCCCGTGAATTTGAAAACAGATTACATTTGTTTAAGTGAACTTTCGAACTGTCTGTTGACAAATGCCTTCTTTTATTTTTTTTATTCAATAAGATAGCAAACGAGCAAGCGGCCACCTAAATCCGCCGAAACGGCGAAGCGACCGCTGCCCATACACATCCGCAATTGCATATGCGTTGCCTACCCTAAATCGACGGAGGAGATGCACATAAAAAGGATATTTCCCCTTCCTATGCGTCTCGTCCACCGTAAAATCGACTTTCCCATCCAATCCTTTCCTTATAAGAAAAGAGTGGAACGAGAAAGGGACTAAAGTTGGGCCTCCGCCACCACACTATCAGACGAAACGCGGAATTGCTTCCACTTCACGGCTGTCTTCTGTGTGGCCGTGGTATTGCTGGGGGCGAGCCGACCCATTCGTGCGAAGATGTTAAAGCGGGCTCTACCACTGTTAAACAGCTTCTTCATTATTGTGGAGATTTACACGTGTTGTTTTAATTTGTGCAATCTATAATATTGTTTAAAAATTGTTAACAGCATGGTAAAAAATATGCAAAAAAAACTCTTGTCGTGTTAGGTGACGAAAAACATTAGTAACTGTTTGAATTATATTTTGACTTTGATGGATGATATCCTCATACATAAAGATTAATTTCACTTTTTTCTCTGTTGGCATCGCGTCTTCTTGGAATCTGCCTTTATGTTGAGATGATTAAAAAAAATATTATTACGTAATGCCTCAAGGTTCAATTTACAAGCAAATTATTCATTAGTGTTTTTTGAACATCATCATCAACCTACCCTTGTCCATATGAAATATTATTAGTCGACACAGTAACTGCACTTCCATATACCTATCAGCAGTCATAACTAAATTAACTCTCTTAAGCATATCCTCTTTCATACTTTCATCGGTCTTCCTCTACCTTTGTAGCCATCTATATTCAATTTTAATATTTGCTTGTGTTCCTTAATCTCCGCATAATATAGTTTTATGATTCTAATCTTAAAGACTATTTCGCATAATTATTGTAAAGATAGTGTTAATTAAATTGCATTTTCGAACTTACTAAAGTAACCTAGCCAGGCAATCACCTGTCCCATAAGTGTAATATATTGTTACACAAAATAATAAAGCACAACCTTAGGTGAAATATTAAGGTGAGGAAATTCTTTGAGGAAGGATGTACATTGTTGTTAAGTGCCGCGTCACTTGCTGAATCAGCGGTTTACGTTTTATATTATACTCGTATCATGCGTTATAAAAGTCATACAATGTCTCAAGTGAATTGATCTATTTTTAGTACTAAATTCTTTTGGATTTAAAAAATTAAGTTCAAAAAACTAAGAAATTATAATATGCACTTATAAACTATACTACTGTTATATTTCTACGTTTTTATGTGCAATTAAGTTAATTTTCGGTATTAAATGCCCTATTACGTAATACAAACGTAAGCACAATTAAAGCATTAGTATGCAGGTGTTCATTAATTATGGTCAGAATGAGAAGCATGCAGTAGGCACACCGAAGCGGTCTCACGTTTAGCTTTTACAAGGCGGCTAACCAGCTCTTTATGTATAGTTCTATTTCATAATGTTAACTTGAATTGCAATTTTTAATGTTAACTTTAGGAAATTTTAATGTTCGATGCACAAATAAGTGAGGTTACAAGAGTGGTTTCTTTTAAGATATTTTTTTAAATAAAAAAAACATTCAATTATTACTACTTACTGACTGCGTTGGCGCAGCGACCTAAAGTGGGTCTTGGCCTCCGACACGAGAGAGCAGGTGTCGTCGTCGTTGTATTCAATTATTATAGCATTGTTATTTTTGGCTTTTATTTGTTTCTACGGTGATAAAAATCGTATAACCTCTATCGTAGAATTGTGTGTAACTTACGATATATGGATGTTTAACAAAAGACTTTTCTATTACAGAATTTCCTAACCTTTTACAAAAGAATCTAATCGTGAACTATATTTGATAAAGATTGAATTAACCTTCCTCGAGCTCTCCGAACCCATTCCATTGTGGATACAATGTACAAAAAATGTGCCACAATCTCGGCAAAAACGACTTTTGATAACAAATTGCTATCTCTGTAAAGCAACACAAAGTAACGTAAAAGAAATTTTCTACATAGTTGCCCTCTTGTGGCTCGTAGCTACACAATAAGTGAACAAAAACTGTGATTTATTCGTAAAAAGAGTAGCTTGCGCTTAATACATTGCCACTAAGGTTTTACGTTGTTTTTTACCTTTTAAATGAGAGCGTCGGTGGCTCAGTGGTTTAA
>LD688932.1:2280505-2304191 GCA_003118335.3 Papilio memnon | reverse complement strand
TTTTTTCATATGAATTTGTATTGCAGTTAAAAATCTCGCCCTGGGCAGCGGTAATACTAAAACCGGCCCTGAATAATTACAAGCATTTATAAAATCTATCGAAATAATGGTTGGATATCTTTAAAATAAAAACGTGTCGTCGGCTATGGAGCGTATGGGAGGTCACGTTCAGTGGCCGCGTCCAATTTCACCGGCCATTAATCACGATCTCTCGCTCCCGTTGCGAGTATCGGCTGATGAAAAAAAGGTCGTTTTTAGAATATAACTTTGTTGTAGATAAGTAGGAAAACTTTGTAATAACAATTTAAATCTAAATTACTAAGACAAACTTAGCAATGTAATATTTGAATCCTTATTTGAGTTAATGTTCTTCAAATCAACAATACAAGCTATTAAAACCTTAGGTTAATTTAGTTTTGTCTACATTAAGGGACAACAGAGTTTTTCTCTATATTTATTTTAAAAGCTCTTAAGTACTTCACAGCAATAGCTGTTATTAATTTATTTATAAATGTCATTAACAAATTGCAAACCTAAAATAAATTAAGTCTATTTATTTCGTAACAATTTAACTCGTAATATAACAGATCCAGCATTAACGAGTCAAGATGTCAATCACTTACCATAACATACAAACAGAAAGTCTAAAAAACTTCAGCAAGGACACGTTGTTCAATTTCCCACAATAAAGTGTCTAACATTTGGTAACACGAACTACCGTTAAGTCTGTTCCACTCTCAACATAATACCCTATGACATGGGTTTCGCATTAGTGGGTACTGGATACTGGGTACGTAACCAACTGCACATATATTAACAGGATTCAAGCTTAAATGAAAAAAGGTTGTCGCTTCATCTGAACCGTACGTCACTGGTTTAACGGAGATCTTTTCTTAAAAACAAGGTGGTTTTTTTCATACTTTCTGTTTTAAGTTTTAGAACATTATAAATATGATTCTAATACAATTAAGTATCAAATATATGGATTTTTACGTTACATCAAGTCTATCACATCATCTCCAATAACTGCCATTTTAGTACGTCAAAGTTATACAAAGAAAAGGAAATGTTAAAATAAATACATCGCTAATAATTCACATTCGCTGTGACTTCTCTACAACAGCGTAAGTTTCCCTTAAACTTTTAATACCCAGTTAAAATTTACCAAGATGCAACTACTAACGAAATTTCAGAGTAACTTTAACACTGCAGCGAGGACTTAGCTATAGTTTTAAACGGTTTAAAATACTACATTTTTAGTAACCTAACTTAGTCAACACGGTTTCTTCTCGCTATTGATGTATAAGTGGATGGATTTGATGGATG
This sequence comes from Papilio memnon, assembly GCA_003118335.3. Lineage (NCBI taxonomy): Eukaryota > Metazoa > Arthropoda > Insecta > Lepidoptera > Papilionidae > Papilio > Papilio memnon. The sequence continues at coordinate 2,302,865 of LD688932.1, read as the reverse complement.
TGCGTCCTCTCCTCCGTCGATTTAGGGTAGGCAACGCATCTGCTATTGCGGATGTCTATGGGCAGCGGTCGCTTCGCCATTTCGGCGGATTTAGGTTGCCGCTTGCTCGTTTGCTACCTTATTGTATAAAAAAAGTTCAGGGATTTTTACTTTTTCTAATATACTAAACATTACACTTTAGTAACAGGTATACCATTTATGTCTAATATACCCCTGCATTTAGTATGCCAAGGTCTCTTAATACTGGTCTTTTCCTTATTATCACCCTTCCATTCAAATACTCATTTCTCACAAGTAACTTTGTTACGAACATGTTTAATTACAACCAATTTTGATCACACTGTTGATTGACAGGAGATAAAATCATCATCAGCCTAAGTACGTCCACTGCTTGGCCTCCCATCGATTGCAAAATTGTCGTATCAATTGGATTTCTTAAAATATATACAGTAAAAGCAATCTCCTCGTCCCATATTTCATGTAGTTTCGAAAGTATTTCCAAAATCAATCATTGCGACTTCAAAATGTTACAATGTACATAATGTTGAATATTATTCACCTGCATGTTGTACATAAATCAGTCGCAGCGTGCACTTTGAATGTAGTCAAACAATCTTCAAAGGATCCTTTGAAATTGTATCAAACGTAACGCTCCAGCGGCACCGAGCACTATATTAATGTCACAATAATACATTTCAAAGCTATTCACAGTACAATGTTGAAATTCTTTGTATTTGCTCGAAACGTATTGTTCTTTAGTACATTTGAAACTATTTATAAATTGAATAAAACAATTAAATTAAAACCTATAATGTGTAACCGTATTACATTGCCTTTAGTTAAGTTTACACTTGTGATACGACAGTAAAAACTCACGAGTAATAAATAAAATAAATAAATAAATAGGTAGTTGAAAGTGGAATTTGTTTTCCTAAATAATCATGTGAATATATTCCTACATGAATAGCAAAGTAATGAAAGTCGAGTAAACGTCAATCAGGCAGCAAATGTAGCGAACATTCAACAAATAACCCGACTGGTACGTTATTGGCACAAATCAAAAGATGCCGAGTCATTATCGGATAGCTTATTTAACCATTTGTTTAATACGAGAAATATATTTGTTTTCTTATTTAAGTTAAGATTGACAGACATTATAGCATATGTTTATAGCCGACTTATACGAATTAATTGAACAGTGCGACTTAGGCTGATTAACTTGACAATGCCAAGTAATCCGCTATACTTAATTTATAGCTATCAAGTGACATGAGCGTGAACATGCAGATGTCAATAGTCTGTGGTGAATCAAGATAGCTACATAGCCTTACTTAGCTTACATAGTTGATTACATACTGGAACTGTATACAGTTTTACATTATAATTTAACTTAGAACTAAAAAAAGAAGAATCGTTTACAAACAGCTTTTCAATACAAACTGCGTCAGAACAAATACAGAGTACAAATATATTTAATGTGTAATTCCAACTATCAAAGGAAAACAACCTGAAGTGTTCAGTTTCAGTCCTTTTATCTCGATAGCCCGTTACCATGGTAACTGGCTTTTAGTTTTACATCCACTTGGGTCAATTGCCATTGAGAACAAAACTAAAGCCGATTGGGTGGTTGAAACACGAAAATGCTATGTAACCGATTTCACAATTATACTTGAGGCCAATAATATCATCCTTCATTTTATACTTACTTTGGTTTAGGGAATCGCTTTAAAGTGCTTTATAATCTATTTAATTTAATTAACCAAGAATTTGTACTCTGTGTTCATTTTGATAAAATGACACAAATACTTCAATATTGTCTATGAAGTTGTAATTCCCTGATTTGAAAGACTGTTCTATTGTTAAAATTCTTGTCTTTTGAGAAATGTTCTAATTAATTTTGCAAGTCACTGTATCGGATGAATATAGATGTTGCTTAAAACTTCTAGCCTAAAGCTGTAAAGTCTGCGAAACCTTTTTGCATTTTGTTATACGGTAGTTTCATCTTCGTAAATTTTCATTAGCTACTGAAAGTTGAGGCGAAAGTTTCGCTGTTCGTTTAAAATATGCTGACCGTATTGGATTACGACGGAAAATTTACAAAGTAATAATTAGCAATCATTTTTTCCGTCGTTTGCAGGTTTCTTTTAATCTGAGTTTGCATTTTTAATAAAATTTCAACTGTAAATCTTATATTAACTCTCTCTTTCAATATTGGGATTTAAATAGACTTCATCATCATCATCTCCTCCTCCTTATCCTACTGCGCACCGGGTTTTCGTCCTCAAATAACTCTGTCATCCGTCATCTCAGTCATCACTCCCTTCTTGATCATGTCACCTTTCACGGAATCTAACCAACTCTTTCTAGGTCTACCTCTACTGATGTACCCCTCCATCCACATTCAGAACTAACGTCCTTCTTGCTACATGCGATTCATCCCTAAATTAAATAGAACAATTAAAATAGCGATTTAAATAGACTTCTTATTTTTAACTAAGCGCTCCACTGAAATGTGACCAGAAATCTTATAATTTATACTAAGGTTACCTTTTTGTATAGCTCCTAAACTAGTCAGTCTTACTTCAACTTTATTATAAAGAATATGCTATGTGACTTCAGAGATAAAGTTTTAAATTTACCTCGCAGCAACCGTCGTTGCTTTAACTCTGGAAAACTTTGTCGTTGGATGTCTCAACGGTTCTTAATTAAACCATGTACTCTATAAAAGTTTTCTAATATATAAAATTCAACGCACGTGTATTTGATTATTACGTTTACTCACAAGTTTTATAATCAAAGTTAGAGCTAAGAGGCTTATAGACAGTTTTTAATTAAGATTAAAACCAGTTTCAGAATTCAATTTAAGAAGTCTAGTTATGTTTAGAACCCAAAGTAGACCCATTTCTCCTTGGCCTTTTCTTTTAATTTTTAAATACAATATTGTCCAGTGTTTCTTCAATGCTTTAGTTAATAAAACAATATGCTTGTATGTTAATGTAATTAAACGTTCTTGCGTTGTAAAGATTCTCACGTCCTATATATGCAACTGGCTCAACTCTTAACAGAAATATAAAACAAGTTGCCCCTTAAGAAAGTAGCGCTCGAGATTCTGAAGGGCCCTAGTGAAACAATTTGTAACTTTTTCCGAGTTAAGCGGCAGAGGGAAAATATTAAAAGTATTGTGTAAAAATAGATTTTGATCGTCTCAAAATTAGGCCTCCCTTTCGTGCTACTACTTTTTATTAAGTAACAGATAAATCTTCTTTCCATTTGAGTTTCTCTATAAAATCGTATATCTGTACAAATATTAAAGTTTAAATAAAATTATATAAGTTTTTCTGCTAAGAAAATTTTTTAACTGCACCTTTAAATTTAAAAAAATTATAAATTTTAAAGCCAAAGATAAGAATATACATTTATTCGATAGCCTTAACCATACTTGAAGTTAAGAAGTTCTAATATTTAATTTAATGTACGTATCTATACTAAATACATAATGAGTAAGCAGTACACTCCAGTATTAAAAATATACACTCGTATTGCTTGACCATATTAACATGCTTATACAAAGCGCACCGCAAAACTTTCTGCCCACCCCACACCGGCGCGAGCGTGTCGCACGATACAAATTACCGACACCCGTGTTGCTCCAATAATGAAACTTGCAAACTCCATTATTGCCAATGACGTTGTTACCAGCTGTTATTACAAGCAAGTGTGGTTTCTATTCAGTACAGTACTCCAACTAACAGTAAATGTTTGATATCAAGTTAGTTTTCTAGATTTCTTTTGTTTCTAAACTAAATTAACTTTGTAAACTTGTATTTCAACTAATACATTTATGCAATTCAACGAAAGTTTTGTTTAATTTGTATTTATTAATATTACTCAAAACTACTGGGACGATTTCAAACATTCTTGCAACATTAAAAAGCTATGTTATCACTGAGTAACATAGGCTATATTTTTTAAATTCACGTAGACGAAGTCGCGAGCGACAGCTAATCTAGTAAATAGGCGTGTATACATTTTGACATCTCACTTATGGATGGATGTTTATTATTTATCTCCAGAACACTCAACGGATCTCGCTGTTTGGCAAAGGCAAATTTTATCCCCGTGCGTTCGGAGTCCCGTGCAAAAGTTAGTATGAAATATTTAAGCATAGGCGACAATTAACACTATGTTAAGCAGGTTATAAAATTTACATATTCCATTCGTGCAACGTTGCAGATCATTTTGACATTGACATGCCGACAGCATCCTAATAGGCATATAGGAATGCCCATAATGAACTACCGCATCATTATCGCTCGGCAGTATTCACCTATTCATTATTACTAATAGCTGACATTACTGAATAGTTTAATACGTTAACTTAATCTAAACTAGTTACTGCACGCGACTTCCTCCGCAAGGAAAGAGATTGTGTGATGTGAATGTGAATTATGATGCTTGTTGTTCCAGGGTGTGCGCAATGTTCCTGCCAGAATTTGCGAGTTTCGTGGCGGCCATCTTGTTTGCGGTGCATCCCATACACACCGAGGCGGTGAGTTCTATTGACAATAACTGATAAGTGATAACTTAAACATTCCCTGCGTTAAAATCTTATACTAAAGTTACATTAAGGAACGTCATTGTTGCATAAGTCGATCAGATAAACTAAACTATTGAGATTTTTGTATACTATACTTCAAATAAATTTCAATCTTTTTTATATAAAGACACGCTAGTATAGAATATTTATAACCTATGCAAATAGGAAGCCAAAAAAACGTCTGACTACATTTGCATGAAGTCCCGACACAAAACAAACTATCAGGAGAACCATAGCGTGCTAGCGATATACAAATTTATGGAAACATAGTATTGTTGGATTTTATTATGCTAGTTTCACACGTTGACAGTGAGACATACATTGCAGTACTGCTTTCTAGTAGCAGTACTGTTCTACCCTCGTGGAAAACTAGCATTAATAGGGCTGAAAGATAATTAATATTACGCGGTTTGCGCACGTATGTCCGACGTACGGAGTAATTAATAGCTGAGTTTGTGTGGGTCGTTCGTGTAATGCTTTGTTACCCTTATATTTTCTTAAACTAATTTACGCTACATAGAGTTTTCAAATAAACATGAGATTGAGTACGTTTTATATGGGTTCAGAAGTGGTAATGTACTGTGAGTCGGCAATAATTTTTTTGTACATCTAAAAATGTTTGTTTTTAATATGTACAAACACAAACAATTAATTAAATTAATTCTAAATACTGTAATATTCATACAAAGATACTCGCATCAAAATGCAAGGCTCAGAGCACAGCGAACTTTTCATAAAACTTTCATAAGCTCTTTATAATCCAGCAAGACGCTTCTCTACTGTGAACTTAAAATCGCGAAATGCAAGCTTCTTTATAATAGACTTTAACGTGCTTATTTTAAATAACATTTTCTATTAACATTATAAAAACTTGAAAGTTTGTGGAGATTCACGTAATGACTGAAAATTCTTTTTATAACTTTCTATACATAAACGTCTTAGAGAGATACTTTTTAACTCGCATAAAAACATATAAGAATTGTCCATGTATGTTTTTGAATAAGGATTGTACACAGTGAACAATATAGGTAAGTATCTACAAATATATACGAAGCCAATCACATCATGTCATGCGCAAAACCAGTTACAGAACTACTGTGATCAACCGACTGTTTAGAGTCTCACATTTTAGTTCCGACCATTTCCCTTTGACGCTGCTCCGGACAAACGTAACTAGATAACTGAAACAAAGAACACGTTGCCATAGCAACGCTCTGAGACAGATTGTGCGGTCTGGACGCTATAAGCCGGTTCCAGTTTCAGATAAAAGCTGCAGAGCTTTCTAAAACGAAATATGTTATTTAGAGTGGTTATATTTTACTAACGTGTGCTTAATGTTAAGTTAAGTTTAGTTAAAAATCAGTTGTTCCCAAACTAATTGTTAGAACACTATCTTTATGTTGGTTTAGCATAGTCAATCGAAATTCTAAAGTAAGGGTCTCAATGATTAATTAATGACTTGACATATAGAGTTTATTACATAACTTGCTTCAATCTTCTCTTGACGTAAGAAATCCAAGAGTTAAAGTACCCAAAGAACTAGACTATAAAATCTAACATCAATCATTATATTTATCAAAGAATTCCAGTAAAAATAGAGTACGGTGTTTTTGTTCGTTTTTATTAATTACTCAGAGCGGAGAGGAAAACCTATTTGGAGCATTCATAAGTTAATGAAGTGCGACGAGAGACGAGACTCGAGAAGTTTTTGCACTGGATTTAAATTAGTTCATAGCGAAGCTACGCGAATGTCGCTTCTTAATGACTACCGAGCCTTACTCTGATCTTTGCATGTGAACAATTAATTATATTTCATAATTAATTCTCTCATAATAGCCTAATAACCGCAATGACAAAGTTTTATTAATTATTATTACGTTCACGGGGTTACACTCTCGTCTAATTTTAATTTCGTTATTTTAGGAAAGCTTTTATACGAACGTAATTTAAATATTTTTCGTTGTTGAAATTAACTTTGTTAAGGTACGAAATACTTTTATTTAAAAACGTGCTGTCCTCCGCAAAGTTCGTTAGCGTGGAATTAAAAAAAAATGGTTGTATAACATTCCCGCGTCCATCTACTTTTTACCGGCTACCTTCCAGTCAAAGTCCCGTCCAAATCGGTCCACCAGTTCCGGAGATATCGGTTTGACAGCGAGGAATTAAAAAAAAAGTAGTGTAATATGCCCGTCTATGTCACCTACCCTTCAGTGAAAGTCCGATGAAAGAAAAACAAACGCGGACAGACAGACAGACAAAATTTTTTTAAATGCGATTTTCGTTATCAGCAACGCAAATACATCATCCTTCCGAAATCTGGTTTTTCTTTGATATTACAAAACAGGCACTCCAATTTTACTATATGCATAGATAAAAAATAGATAGATACATAGGAAATTAAGTCACATATATTCGTGTACTTTAAATACCGATACAAGACTATTGTAAATGTTTCGCTGTATATTTGGACTATTCATTGCTCTCGTATTCTCGCTACGTCCATTTACATCCCTTGTAATTAGAGTTTTAGTTGCAGTTTCATTATTCGCTGCCAGTTTCGTAACATTGGTTCTTTTCGATTGGATTCATGTTTTGTATCTGTTGTAATATTTAAAAAATAGACCTGGCTTTATTGTTTTTTTTTAATTTTCACTTAATACATGCATTTTTAATTCAGGATTTAAGTCCGTTAGTTAGTGAACTTCAGGATTGTCACTATGATATTTACAGTATGTCAAATATATTGTTATTTATTTATTTTATACGTGCTTGTAAGTAGCAAAAGTTTCGCTATATAACAACTTAAGTACTTAAGTAAAACTTAACTTAAAGCTGAGTAACACGGTAAAAATATTTTCCACTATCATACTTTCTCTCAGTATTAAGTTGTGCTGACATAGTAAAGTACAGACCTAAGTGCGTTCGTTTAAGTAAACGGCCGCCAGTCTGCTTAGTGTCTTCTAAGTTAAAGTTACTACCTCTAGCCTTCTTTTACAGTTACTTCGGCTTTATTTGTAACTTAGCACAAGGTGCACGTGTCTCTTTAATTATATGTTATTCGGTTTTTTTTTCATAAAGTATTATAGTTAATTTTGAAGTAGCAAAGTCAGTTAATAAAGTGTAGGTCACTTTAAAATTTCTCTTTGCAAATCATAACTTGTTTAATTTCAACAAAAAACATCTCGTAAAGGATTCAAAGACAAACTAGGATGTTCTTATTTATGTTCCTGTCAGTTAATTGCGAATGTTTTAATGACGTTCATTAATGTTACTTAATTAAAAATTGCTTAATTAATTACTAGAGTTTTATGTGGATATTTTTATGTTAGTGAATTTCTAAACCTTAAATACCTACTGCTATAAATTAAAACATATAATTTAATTATCTTTTGTTTAAATTAATCAAAATAGCGTTCAATGTTTTAATTCACGACGAAGATTCAATGTTTTGTAATTGAATAGCCCTTATTCAAACAAGTTTTTGTAATTGCGAATATTAAAGATAAAGTTCTCGTATTTCTAGTAAAGGTCAATTAATAATTAAGTAAATAATTCCGCGAAATTAGTTAATAATTATACAATTAATTCCGCGAAATTAATTAATAACAAATGTGCTTAGATTTGGTAGTAGCGAAGCACTTCAAAGGTTATATTCCTAGAACTTTATATCGTAAAAGCAACTGCAAATAGAAAAGTTATATAAAAGGAAACGAATTAATTAGTAAAAGGGTAAAAGACAAGATACCGAAATTATTACTTAAATACTCAAGACATGGTCAATAATTTATTAAAATACCATGGCTACAAAATACACGTAATAAAGAAGCCGGCTGCATTTAAAAATCAGTGGTCACACGACGAAATAACGAAATGGTAAAATAGACAGCGTTAATCGATATCCAATTCGCACAACCTTTGAGTGGGTGCACACCTTTGACTAAACTATGGCACGCCTGATGTGCGATTGTCGATTGTCTCGCAACCAATTCAACAGTTTAGTTGCACAATAAATCGAGTAGTGTGCGCACCTCAATCAACGCCTAGGAATCAAATAGAGACTAAACAGTTGTGCGATAGTTTAGTTTCAGGTGCACACGCTCTTACTATATGTATTCTTCATCAATGTTGTTATGAAAATATAGGATTGCTTAAACAAGAGGTTATGTGAACTATCAACTGACTGGATTTGTTCGCAGTTGGCGCTTTTAATTTGGAGCTTGAAACAGACCGCACGACACGAGTTTTGCTCAATCAGAGTTTTGACAGTTTCCATCGGACGTACGATATGCTTTTGTTGCTAAACTATTCCTTTTTCTGAATAAAGTTTGGTAAAACATGAATAAATTGAAGCCTGTGATCCAAATAAATAAGACTACGCAAAATAAATGTATAGAATTATTTTATTTTTGCCAAGAACACATTATACTCGTAAAGGCTTCTATCGTTTCAAATTCTTGAAAAATTTCCATTAATAATGATTGTATTAATTTACTTGTTATATTTTATTAATGTACTCCAAGAGCAGCAAAATAACTTACGTACGTGTAGGAGTACAAATTATCCTGTTTTCTTTGATGGCAAACAAATTTATAGACAAAGTTATTAAATTGCTTAGAAGACAGTAAATAAATTATCTTACTTTGTACACAAGTATAAAATAAAAATGAAAGTTTGAAAACATTAATATTAATAAAACAGCGAATCTGTACTGTAATAGTTAACAAATGTATATTTCATCATGTGGGACGTTATAATATTGAATATATGTAATTTCTAGTGCAGTGGGTGTTTTGTAAGCCTTTGAAAGCCCAACGGGCATTCAATGCTCGCTAATTGATTAATACCCACGCTATGGTCGATACTACCAATCTACAGGACTGTAATTACCCAACCTGTTGCGTACATTATACAAGTCTGTCATTGACGATATCACACAGTCCAGTGAGACTGAATTAGCATCGCTTAGCAATTTTCACTGCAAAGAAATTTAGATATTATATAATAACAGGCGCTTATAATATTAAAGCAAAACAAAATTTCACATCATAAATATGTGAAATCTTATAAAAATTTCCACAAATATTTCATGTAGCGTAACATGTTTGCTCTGCCGGGCAAAGCTGGTTATAATGAAGTCGTCGGGAGTTCTGACGTTATACGTTCTCTGTTTTATAGAGGGGCTTCGGACGTGGTTAGCAATATCTTACCCGGGTTAAACCCCCCTTGTGTTTCCCCGCCAATATCTAGCGACAAATTACCATACCGTAAACTCATAACGCTTATTCAGCGTTAGACAAACACATTTTAATATTGGCTGTTGTTTATATAGATCGTTGATGTTTGAGAGAAAATAGACTTAGGGCCTGTCCCACCAAATTGTTAATTATCTGATAACAATTCAACGTGTTAAATATCGGAAGTTGTTCCCCTATCTGACAGTGTCGTCATTATTAAGCTATCTGAGCCTCTATCAGCCAGCGGTGGGACAGGCCCTTAAAATTGCTGGATGCGAACGTCTTGTTGTACAGCATTAGCTTATAAAAGTCTTCAAAGTACCGTGGCATAATTTGTATTGTTAAGCATTTTAATATTAAATATTTATAATCGTTTGTAGCATGTAGAAAGTTTAATGAAATTTGACACAAACACAAACCGCACGATCCCTGTTCCGAAAGCTTAAAGTATTGTTTTTGACACTTTCCCTGCCACCGACAATTTTCGTATTCAATTTAATGTTTTAAACTGTATAAAATTGTTATTTTTTAATTACGTTGCAATTTATAGATAAATATACTACACTAAATATAAAGAGGAAAAGGAATAAATTCAAAAGTAACTGAACTTTCTTAACAAAAATCCATTAGAGAGCTAAATTTTCACTGAGTTACATTTAAAACAATTTTCTTTAATTCCACCAAAGCAACAGCTAATCTTACTATCTTATCTTACTAATATTATAAATGCAAATATTTAGATGGATGGATGTTTGTTAGCGTTTGTAGCGTAAACGGCTAAATGGATTTCGATGAAATTTAGTATAGATGTAGAGTGTAGTCTGGAAGAACACACAGGATACTCATTTTTTTAATTCCACACGGACGTAGCGGGCGAAAGCTAGTAATGTATAAAATTAATTAATGCCTAAAAAGGGTGTTCCTAAAGAAAAATCCAGCTTATGTAATGGTTTAATCCCCTAATGTTAACCTAACAATGTAAGAATATTGCTTGCGCTTGCGATAGTTGCTAATATTTTCTCAGACTTTATTCCACCTTTAACCGTCTCCTTGGTTATTTTATCGTCTCGATTTTCCGTAACAAACGGGATTTGCGGACCAATGCTACCAACAAATTGATTTCATTAACTATTGAGTGGAATAAAACCTTTGTTTTATCACGATCAAGTTTAATAAGAATGTATCAAGTATATCAGTGTTATTTTTGCAATGCTTTTGCCATAAATTCAACAAAAGAACAGTTTAAAAAAGCTTTGAAATTGATAGCTTTTAACCCTTAAATGTTTACCCTTAAGTTTCTTTGATACCGGGATTATGGAGCGCATTACCTACAATTAATTTTATTTTCATATTAGGCTATTTACATGTTACCTTTGACTGATAATCTTTAAGTTAGGATAATATATTAAATACCGTTTTGATTATTTTTCCCAATTAGTAAATACAGTAACACTTATATATTTTTTTTACTTTGACTTCAAAAAATCAGGGTTTTAAGGGTTAAACCAAGAAATAGAGACGTTACTTTATGTTACCAAATTACGTATTGTAAAATTACAAAGGAATTCTGACGTAGTTTCCCTTTAACTGACCTTAATAACATAACAGAAATATAAATAATAGAATATCTCATTTCTAATGTTTAATAATAAAGTAAATTGGAAATTAATTATTATTTGACTCAGGTGACGGGTGTTGTGGGCCGAGCAGAAATGCTGTCGTCCGTGTTCTTTCTGGGGGCGTTGCTGTGCTACGCCCGAGCCGCCAGCAGAAGGCGATATACAGGTAAAGTCAAGGAGATATTTAAAAAAAATACTGTTATCGAAATTATAAATGTATCAATCCAATTTTCAGTTACACGCGGTTTGAAATTTTTTTACACGGGTTGCATTTTCGATAATTCTTTTTCAGACTCGAATTTTAATATAAATTCGAACAATTAATTAATAATTTAATGAAAATAAGCAAACGGGTTTCAAAGTTATATCAAACACCTGAATTCCATCAAATTTTCGAACGTAGCACAAACGAAACCTTTCGAAAGTTTGAGTTTGTGTTTGCCGCGCACACTGGCGCCATCTATCTCAGTAACGAGCACATAATCTCGTTGAATCGCGTGTACGAATGTTTGCAGTTCGCTTTTAACTTGTATTTTCCCTTCAAAGGAACGCTGGGCTTCAAAAATTCGCGGTCGAGAGTTCGGATTCAATTAGAGAGGCACTTTTCAAACCGGCAAATAATTGGGATTCCTGCAATTTTAGGATCGTATTACACTGTTTTTGGAATTCTATTTTCGTTTATTTATTCCCCTTTTCTAAGAAATTCTTTTATACAATCCAATAAAACAAAAATTGAACTTAAATTAAAAACCACATATATTTACGAGTACCATTAAATAGTATTATATGATTATTGCAAAAGTGCAAAAGCTTCGTTGATTTGTAGATAAGCCAGCTAGCCTGTCTGTTTAGATACAAAATACATACCTATGTATTGTTCTATTTTTGACATAAGGAAAAGGGCGGGCAATTTTAATACCTTCCGAGGTTTGTAATAAAATACACATTTATTACGTCAATTGTATTATAGCGTAGTTTAATGAATGCTCGTATAAAATCCAATGAACACACTGTATGTTAGTTCTGACACGTCATTTGTAAAGCCGGGTCGTCTTGAATGGGGACGTTGGTTTGACGAACACTGCCAAACTCATATCAATTTAGGTCGACGATTATTAGATAGCGGGATCTGAATTTGTTTAATTATAAACTTAGACTTAAGAACAAACTTAAACAAGCATGATTCATTAAAATTGTAATATTGAAATTTTAGTAATGAAAATAATGACAGACGGTTGGTTAACAATCCTTATCTTACTCTCACTACCGATGGTATACTATCTAGAAAGAGAGAGAGAGAACTAACCTAATTTTACGCTTTCTTCTTGTTTCATTTTTAGGATTACGCGAAACATAACAATGACTGCAGTTTAATCATTATTTCCACATGTGTGAAGATTAATTAGCAATTATATCCAAACAATAGAATTGACAAATAGCAGAGCAACTAGCATCTGTTTTGCTGATTTACTGTGGTTGTGCAAAACTTCGCTTGTATTTCAGTCTCAACAACTGTTCGCACGTTGCTGGGTACACATTGTTAATCACTTCTAGCTTCAACTATGAAGCTATTTCATAAGACTAACGAGCAATAGATATCATATCATTTAATGTTACTGCCGTTAGCTAAAAATATCTTAAACTCGTTGGACATTTTTTGACCCGCGTTAGAATACGCCATTGTTGCCAATGGGCTGGAAATATCACTTGACGTTGATTAATCTATGATATTTCATAATTAGCATTTACTTTATATTTAAAACAACTTATGCAAATATTAAACAGTGATTTAAAGAAGTTATTTTTCTTCCATATGCTTCTTCTAGCAAACCCCTTTCATAACATCACTGGTTTCTTCTACACACACAACTTACGGACTTTCAATTTCATTCTGTTGTCGTACACTACTAGATCTTCTGTGGGCACAAAAATGTTTACCTGGAATACTTAAGGAATCGCTGTTGTTTGATATTCCAGATTGGCGGTATTTAGTTGCGTGCACGGGTTGTGTGGGCATCGCCATGCTGTGCAAGGAACAAGGCATCACAGTAACCGCTGTTTGCGTCGTCTACGAACTCTTTGTAGCGCAAAAGGTTTGTATCTATGGATTTCTACTGTCTTGCAAATATTGAAATGTTAATATGCGTTAATTATATACCGTTCTGTAAAAACTACAGGAAAAATATCCAATACGTTATAAAACAGTTGTACAGTCGCAGAAATCCACGGTATTCCATTAACAGAATAATTGCCTTTATCAAAGAGGCAAACTCTACATATTACAAATGACCAATAAGATAGTAAATTGCGTAAACTACGGTATAACATTGAAAAGAAATTATCCGCGTACCTCTAATTAACCTTTTTTGGGCAGATTCAGTTAAAGTTCATTTAGTTATTGGTCGTTATCTCAATACGTATAAATGTTCAAGCGACTGTAGGTAGACTGTAGTCGTGTCTTAAGGTAGAAGACCGCCATATTCCTCGATTGTACATTATATTTATTAAGTTAACAGCATTGCCTTTCAAAGCTGGTCACTTTGATGTCAAATGTCCGAGTCAGAGGCGCGGGTCTCGATGACAAAGACAAGGGCTTTTTAGCGCTCGCAGCTCCCGTCCCATGCCCTTTGTTGTATATAATTCTATCCGGTACAACATTATATGAAACTAAGATCAATGGAAACATCACAAGCAACGGTCAAACGTGCTATCAATTTTCATATTAATTTTTACTTTTGTGTAACTCTTCGACATTAAAAAAATTGTTTACTAAATTAAATAATTGATTGACGCATTATGTGATTAGAATAATCGTTTGTTGTACAATAAAATTATCATCAGATATTTCGTGCGTTTATTATAATTTCCTTCAATCTTCATCAACTCGTATGTCTCCACCGAGGGGCTCAAACCTACTCAAGTTGACTAAGATTTCCTTCAGATAAACCAAATTGTAATAATATAGCCTATATCTATGGAAAGCGATAAATTAATATCAGATCTAAACGCTCCTTTGCCATTTGATATAAAAACTCACGTCTAACATTAATATTTCAGCGCCGTGGCTTAGTGTTAAGCGGTCGGTCGTGGCTGGAAGCCTGGGGCAAAGCAGGCTGGGGCTGTGGTTGCGGCGAAGCGGCGCGTAGGGTTGCTACCGTGTGCTGTGCGACCCTGGCCCTGCTAGCAGCACGCCTGCACGTGATGGGTGCACAGCTGCCTGTGTTCACCAGGTTCGACAACCCGGCGGGAGCTGCGCCGCCACCCGCTAGGTAAGCATATCAAAAGTGCATGCCGCAGAGTTGTCATGGATCCTTAAGCAGTAAACTGAGTCTTCCCTAAACAGAGTTGTTGACTAGGTTAGGTTACCTAAGTCAGATTAGTGATGTAAAGCTAGTAGTCTAGTAGTATTGTAACCTTCCCAATGTATAACATTTGCTCGTGTATTCCAGACATTTAACATTCGCGTACTTACCTGCACTCAACGCGTGGCTGCTAACGCTGCCCGAGGCCCTATGTTGCGACTGGACCATGGGCACGGTCGCATTATTGCGCTCGTGTAGGGACCCTCGAAATCTGGCCACCGTCGCGCTAGCTGCACTCCTTATAGCAGCCGCTGTACATGCTCTCAGGACACGGTCTTCTGCGTTGTCTATGGTAAATATTGTAATTATATAGCACAAAACGTAGATGCTGAGGAAAATTTCGTTACAAGAATGAGACGATGACGCGAAAAAGAGCGATATATACTTAGTAAGCACTGAACAATACCAACCATATTTTCATTGAGTAGCGCCCATAATATTTTATAAAATATGTTACATTTTAGATGATTTACTAGTGTGATATAAAATGTAGTTGACGGTGATAAAATACAATGAAATAAAAGATCGAAGAACATGAGTCAATCTGCTATGTTTATTATCAAATTAATCGTATGTTTTCAGGGTCTCGCACTATTAGTGCTGCCATTCCTGCCAGCATCGAACCTGTTCTTCCCTGTGGGTTTCGTGGTGGCGGAGCGCGTGCTGTACATGCCGTCGATGGGCTGGTGCCTGCTGGTGGCGCACGGCTGGCGGCTGCTTGCGCGCAGGAGAGCCACTGTCGCCGCGGCAGCGCTCATCTTCCTACTGCTCGCCTTCAGCGCCAAGACCTACGTCAGGAATTGGGACTGGAAGACTGAGTATTCCATTTTTGCGTCCGGACTTAAGGTGAGTTCGTGTTCATTTTATTGACGACTTCACGCCTTATAATACACTATTTGAGAAGTATTCTGTATTTACTTGAAATAAGTACTTCGATTTCTAGAAGAAGTTTTCTAATAGTCTTGTAGACTAATGTTCTGATTTAAATATTTTTTTAGGTGAATCGTAACAACGCGAAGCTATACAATAACGTGGGCCACGCGCTAGAAGCGGAGGGCAAATATGCAGAAGCATTAGAGTTTTTCAACACAGCAGTGAACGTGCAGCCGGACGACGTCGGCGCGCACATTAACGTAGGCAGAACATACAACCACCTTGGACGATACCAAGAGGCGGAGGAAGCCTACGTGAAAGCCAAATCCTTACTCCCTAAAGCGAAACCAGGAGAATCCTACCAAGCCAGAATAGCTCCAAACCATCTCAACGTATTCCTAAATCTAGCCAATTTGATATCTAAAAATGCGACCAGACTAGAAGAAGCCGATATGTTGTACCGACAAGCGATCAGTATGAGGGCTGATTACACGCAGGCCTACATCAATAGAGGCGATATTCTTATCAAATTGAATCGCACGAAAGAAGCACAAGAGGTTTATGAGAGAGCGTTGTTATATGACAGCGGGAATCCTGATATCTATTACAATGTAAGTAATTTTTGCCAGCAACTTCCGTAATTATGTTACTCAGTGATTATAAAGGTTTCTAATGGAAAAAAGAATATTTGAAATCAGTCCAGTAGTTGATGAGTTTGTTCGTTACGTACAAAAAAAAAACAAATCTTTCCTCTTTTAATGTCAGTTTAGGTAGATGAAGATATTCCCGAATAAAAAAACTGTTTGAAACTTTGACAAATCATGGCAAAGGCACCTTAATTCAGCACTAAAAATAGTTTTATAATCACCCTTTACCTAAGTCTTAAGTGATCACTAAATAAACCCTTCGAAACCTACCGTATAGTTTCCATGTGTCAATGATAATGTAGTGTTTTTCTTTGCTATAACATGTTATCACGATACCTTGCGCAGCTGGGCGTGGTACTGCTGGAGCAGGGCAAGGCGTCTCAGGCGCTGGCGTACCTGGACAAGGCGCTGGAGTTGGAGCCGGAGCACGAGCAGGCGCTGCTCAACTCCGCCATCCTGCTGCAGGAGCTGGGCGCAGCAGATCTGCGGCACCTGGCGAGACAACGGCTGCTCAAACTGTTAGATAAAGATGGTATGTTAACCTCTACTATATTTTGCTCTTCAATTGATATCGTTATACTAAATATTAAAATTTCTTAAATGTTTTGTAACATTTTGTAACAACTCATGACTTTAGAAGGACAGGATGCAGCTCTAGATATTTAAATTATGTATAACATATAAAATACTGCGAATAAAGCCATATTAATGGTAGCTGCTCTAGAACTAGTATAGATCATTTCTTTTGCTAGCGATCGCGCGTGGAATATGTAAATCCTCATTAGGTCCAGAAGCTTGAAAAATTAAATTTTTCACATCTACATATACAGGAACGAAATACGTTAGGAAAATAGAGTGATAATTGAGTTAGCAAATTTTGATATTCTTCTCTTAGATGAAGGAAAGGATTTCTTACTTATAAGTATGGACACATTATGTTTGTAGCGACGAACGAGCGCGTGCACTTCAACCTGGGCATGGTGTGTATGGACGAGGGCGACGCGACGTGCGCGGAGCGCTGGTTCCGCGCCGCCGTGCGCCTCAAGCCCGACTTCCGCTCCGCGCTCTTCAACCTGGCGCTGCTGCTGGCCGACCGCCGCCGCCCGCTGGAGGCCGCGCCCTTCCTCAAGCAGCTCGTGCGGCACCACCCTGACCACGTCAAGGCGCTCGTTCTCCTCGGAGACATATACATCAACTCCGTTAAGGATCTGGATGCTGCGGAAAGCGTGAGTTCATTCACACCTAATAATTATGAACTCTGTTAAATTGTCTAATTAAACCATTATTGAATGTTACATAACGGTCAATTTTATTTCGAATCAGTTATTACAGTAATAGGTAACCTAACGTGCTTTCGCCGTCGTCTCCGTTCGCGCGGTATTAAGGAAAAAAAATAGTTCTAACTTGTGTTCTTCCAGACCATATACTAATCATACTAATATTATAAAGTTTAGTATTTATAATAAAATAATTGTCATAGAAAAGATGCCATAATAATTTATTTTGCTACTTTCTTCGTTAGTCATTAAGAGAAAATAAGAAACTATGAATATTAAGTTAAAAAATGACATTTCAGTGCTATCGTCGCATCTTAGAACTAGAGCCGGACAACGTGCAGGCGCTACACAATCTGTGCGTAGTGGCGGTAGAGCGCGGCAAGCTCGCCGCGGCTGAAGAGTGCCTCGCGCGCGCAGCAGCACTCGCCCCGCACGAACACTACATACAGCGGCATCTCGCAGTGGTGCGTGCGCGCCGTGCCGCCCCCGCACCGGCCCCGCACGCACCACACGTGCCCCACACCGACCCCACGCACCCCACACACCCCGCAGGCAGCGAGGTGCGCGCGCGCTGGAACTACATCCCACAGCAACCCCCCGACCCGCACGAGACGGACCCCTCATAGCGATACTAACTGAACTGAACCGGTTTAAAGCGGTTATATCAGCAGATTACGTGATCACGAAAACTGGAAAACATTAAAACACATGACAAAGACTATAAAATCTTTTTTTTTTTTTTCAAAAAATATTACAATTACAATTTTCTTTCACTTTAAAATATGTCATTGCATATCTGCTGATATAAAACTTATTGACCTTGTAAATAAAACGTTTAGGAATGTAAAAACTATATATGTCAAACACCAAGAAGTCGGCCAGTGATGTCTGCTGTATAGCGTTATCTGTTGCTGTCGTCAGGGTACCCTTCCATATTATTTCACTTTCCTATAATTTAGGCTTTACGTATGCGCCAACTGTATGTAGATGAGTTATTGAACCCTAAGGATAACCGTGAAATAACTTCATAGCAATTATAACCAAATTATTAAAGAAATTATCTATAATATAATATATTCTTTGAACTTTTAATATTTTCTTTTCTCCAATTAAGAAAAATGTAAAATATTTGACGTTTTTATTTTTAATACATGTTTTAAGATCTACGATGTTATTTCACGTTATCTAAATCTACAATTGATATAAATTCCAATAAATTCCAGAGCCCATGTAGGTTTCTTAAGAAATGTGTAGGTACAAGTACGTTAGGCTTAAATTGCCTTGATATAACTTTACGTACATATGTAGAATATGCTGGAACGAGCTTTCGTCATTAGCGGTGTATACGGACTTTATTAACAATAGAAATAATATTGTAAAGACTAAGCGGATTCCAATTGTATTTATATGTCTATTAGGTTCTTTTTAGTTTAGCGAACAATGTATTATTAAATGTTTTATGCAGTTTGAATTTATAGGTTATGTTACGCGTGTAAAAAATATTCATAATCTGTATCGCGGGTTCACAGATAATAAATTAAATTAATTTTTCTTTTATATTCTGTGGATTTTTTATTTAATTGCGATCAAATGGTATTAAAATAAAATACAATTTTAACAGATAAGATTTTCTCTGTAATGACAATACTGTCTGAAAACGACTGAACCGAGAACATGTTTTAAAAAGTGTAAAATTTAGATGTTACACTAATTTTATTAATTGGCATTTCATTTCAAACACAGTACATTTTTTTTCGCAAGATATTTTCAAGATATTTCTTAATTTTTGTAAATTAACATTAAAAAACTAATTGAATATAGTATTTAGTTGATAGGATTGTGGGTTTTAAATCAGATTTTCCTTTGACATTTAAACTGAATATAAGTATGGATGTATTTTTTTAATTTAAGATAATTCTTTTTATAATAACTGGGCCTAGTCTTCTATATTATTAAAATCGATTGGAAATCATTGTGTCATAAATAGTTATTTTGTTAAACGCCATGTTATATTGTGTAAAAACGTGTGACGTCACTACCGAAACATTTAAAGGACATCGTCGTCTCACTCATACACCTTGAAAAGAACAGAGATGACTATGTTTTTGTAGATGTTTCGTCAGTGGGAACCCACGGAACGTGATCTGTCGTTATTAGATGTAGATGTGGAAGTGTAATGTTGTTAATGTTTTAAGATGATAAAATGAATAATAACTTTTGTAAAAACTGAAATTTTTTACAATGTCTTGAAACATTTTTGGTGGACAACTCAAGTGGGAGTTGATAAATTCGCAAGGACCCCGAAATTATAAACTATTTGTCGTCAAAACATTTATTTTTATAAAATAAATGAGGTTTCAAATTTACAATTTGTTTTAATTTAACAATGTCGTCAGCTCAACGAAAATAACCTAATAGTTAAAAAAGTCATCGTTTTAATTAAAAATAACCCAGGGCAGATTGACCTAAAGGTACTATAGAAATAGAAAACTACATTTATTTTTCTTAATTCAGTGCTTTATTTTTGAACAAATAAAAATATTTTCCTTCAATTAATTACTCATTGATAAAGAAATGCAGAAGGAGTACGGACAGGTATAAGCCTCGTACCACCATTTGCGGTATCAAATACCAAATATTCCCGTCCATTTATAATTTTCCTTTGCGTCCTGTCAGTTATCTTGTACTGTTTCCCGCCAAAAAGCGACTCATATGGCGGCGGGCGGCTGTCATCGTAGCTGTGGTTAACAAACCTAACTCGAGATTTCTTCCTTTTTCGTCTGTTATCCTTATTTTTAATATTATTCGAATTTAAACATTTCGATCGCTTGATAAATACCTAAAAAAATAAAATAACCTTCCATCAATAATAATAATTCGTAGTGCACAAAACATAGACTAAAGGCCGAATACTGAAATATTTAAATATATATTATACATTCCGACAACTGTCAGATTGTAAGCGGCGCTTATAGATGGTAATGTTAGAGATTCGTTTCAGTATCCGGCCGCATATAATTAAAAAAAATCAACCATGCTAACATCTATCTACAACATTATGCTCCTCTCTCTTTCTTTCATTACGTACCTCTCCAATAAAGACAGCAACAGCAGTCGCTAGTCCTATAGCCATAATGATGTAGGTCATCATGAGGTCGCTGTTGCTGAGCTGGCGATCCTTCGACTGCAGGTCCAGCGGACAGATCTTAGTGGCGGGCAGGTCGCGGTGCAGCAGGTAGTTAACTATACCCGCTTTCAATAGATTCGTAATTCTAGAACAATAACAAATTTACTACCCATGCAGTAAATACCAAAGGAGGTGAAAAATTATTAGGTTTCCGTCACACTGAACACAAAAGAATATATGAAAAAATACTTACACAGTATCAAATAGTATTTTCAAAGTCGTATTATTAGGATAAGCGAAAGCTCTTTGTTTCTTCATAAAGAACTGCGGTGCGACAACGTAAGTGCACCTTTCACCTTCAATAACCCCTTCCCTGGCCTTCCTCAAGTAGTCTCCGTACATCAGGTGGTCTATTGCGGTTTGTTCCTTTACCAGCACTGCGCCCTTGCGCACGATGGGAAGATAGTCCTCGTCACTCCTTACTGAACGAAACTGCGCTCGACCGTTCGATACCATTTTGTTTATATAATATAGTTCTTCATCAGGCTGTGGAAATACGCAAGTTAATACTTCATTCATGTTGGAATCAGAGTTTAGTGGGAAAAATATGTAAATTTATCAAGATCATTTTTGATTAAGTGTTCCCATTGAGATGTCTTATGACTCTGAGTTCGACAATATCAGTTTTTAAATAAGTGGTAGCATAGTGACTTGAAGTACGAAATCTTATTTTCACCAACACTCATCTGTATAAAAGTTAAAACAACATACGTTTCTTATAGTGTACTGCACAGCGCCCCCCTCAGCGGCAACCCATCTGTAGCTCTTCGTGTACAGGTCCTTGGGGCTCTCAATGTCCAGTGTGAACTTGGACAGTGTGAGGAAAGCCGTCAGGTTGGCCGTGTAGAACGCAGACAGTAGTATTATAAAAATCCACCACGTTGCGAATAAAACACGTGTTGTGTCTAAGAAATAAAAAAAATAGAGGGTTCTTATATACTCGGCTCGCCTGAATCGTATGTATTTACCTAGTGAATACCATTTTGTAAAACTACGTAATTAGCTAAGCACAGAAAAATAATCTATACTATTAATGATCATCAACTTGCCCTTATCCCTTACGCAGGGTCGGCACAGTATGTGGTACTCTTCCATACATTTCTATCAGCCGTCATATCTGAATCCACACCCTTCTTAAGCATATCCTCTTTCACACAATCCATCCATACTTTCTTCGGTCTTCCTCTTCCTTTGTACCCATCCACATTCATTCTTAACACTTTCTGGTTTATGTCCCCATCGTCTCATCGCATTACATTAATGATATCGTCAACTTTTCTACACAAGACTAGCATTGAAAGCCTATATTGCGTAATATATCACCTAACAATAACTATGAATATATTTTTATGTCAAAGTTAAAGCCTACAAATGATTATTACGGCATTTCGAAATGTATGTACATATCTGTAGTTACAGTAAAAATCGTAAGCTTAAACACATGTTATATACAAAATGGTGAGGCGTGTCCGGAGTGTGATTAACGACGACCGCAATCAAACGCGATACTATCAAACGGAATAACTAGAATTATAGATAAATAAATATTAGCTTTTATATTTCA
>LD688932.1:2201380-2219393 GCA_003118335.3 Papilio memnon | reverse complement strand
CGTTCCGCGGACCCTTCTCGTACAACTCTTTTAGGCCGCCTTTCTTCTCAGGGAATTTGTCGTTTATTTGTTGAACATCTACTGACTGACATATAAAAGTACACATTAAAAAATTTACACTTGTGAAAGAAAGCAGAAATTCCTTCACAATAATCTGTTATAGTACTTACTTCTAATAAGGGGTCCGCGTAGGTGACTGTGCCACCTATGTGGACAAAAAGGTGTTGCGCCGGCGTCGTACTAGGGGGGTACTGAAAATAATAAATATAAAAACTATTTAGGTAAAAGTTGGCTATTATTAAATCTTCATTCTTTTACTGAATTGTACATTGGAAGCTGTTCGTAGATGAACTGAAAGTTAACAAAGAACTGTTTTACAGTATTGTTTGCTTACCGTATCCGTGTCTCTGGGATGCTCAACGAAGGCGGAGAACTCAACTAATCTGAGTTTGTGCGTGGCGATGGCGCGGCCCTCCCACGGCGGTGGCGCCACGTCGGCAGCGCCGCCCACGCCCACGCCGACACCTACGCCCACGCCCACACCCTTGTAGCCCGCGCCAGGGAACGGCTTCACACTGTAACATATCCCACACATGGGTTATGATAAGGATACAAGAGTGGCCATGGGGATATCGTCTGAAGACACCCTAAACTTTTTGACCAAATTTTAAATCCCACATTATAAAGTTTCGGTCAGAAATACTATTTCATGAATCACCGCATTTCTGATCTCACGTTAGATAAGATTAAAATGTTTGCCATTGCCAGGGGACAACCTTTCCTTATCAACGTGCCATTTTTCTAATGAAAAATTAAAAATGGACGTGTAATCAAAATTTTTTGGATCTGTAATTATTAGGTACATTCCGTAGCGTGCACTTCAATTTCGTTTCTCATATACTTAATATGAACCTACTTCATACTTTTTCATAGTGTGTAATGAATTTTATGCCAATAATAGCATGCATGCTATTGGTTCTCCACCCTTAGTCTACACTAAGTCAACTGTTAAGCTGTTTGTAATGATCCAAGTCTTTATCGCTCTATTTGACAAATTCTCTAATTCTTAAAAATGTCGTAATGCTAGCTAGTCATATATATAACTAGCTTTCGCACGTGACTCCGTCTACGTGAAAAAAAAGTAAGTATAGTTTCCTTTGAGTTTTTCCGAACTAGCCCCTTGCCGAATTTCATCGAGATCCGTTCAGTTTAGCAGTTTAGGCTACAAACTCTAACAAACATGAATCCATCTAAATGTTCGCATTTATAATATTAGTGAGACATATAAATAAAGCAAGGTTTTATTGTATGACAGCTTACTGATAAAAAGGTAGTGTGGCATGTAATCTAATTACACACTAACGTTCTTTACTTATTACGTACCTACATTTGTTACAACTTAAGTTCAAATAATGTACTTACTCTTGCGAAGTGCCTGCTTGTAGACCAGGTTGCCAAAATTGCTGGAAAGAGAAATTATACGATTATTATATACGTTATGAATAACATTAATTAATAATGCATTGTTTTGTAATGTTATAATTTTGTTAGAATAATTAAATTAGCCCAATTTGTTAAGAGCGGCAAATTCTCTACACACTGAAACTGAAGCGTTCAACACTTTTAAACAACACAAGCTTTCAGGATGTTTGCGTTGAATTAAAATTAACTAATTTACACAAAAAAAGCAAAAGTTATTTTGATACTTTGATACATTGATCTTAAAAGTTTAATGATGATAAAATCTTGAAGTAAAATTTTAAAGGTGTATAACGTCAATGTAATTTAATGTTTTCACTGTGAAAAGAACTGTAGAAAAATATATTAGTATCTCTCTTTTTCTAGAGCGAAATTAAGAGATGACGATATTTCTTTATACAGGTATTTCGACAGTGAAAACTCACGGTGTACAAATATAAATACAAATCAAAACTTTGTGGATAACACGGAGTTATTTTGTAAGTAAAGCGATTCGTATGTGATGTTATTTCGAGTACTTGTAGAGCGTGCTTTGCGACATGCCTTCACAACTCCGTTCACCGAAACCCGTCCTCGTAAATTTGTTTTATTCAATGTTCTTAAAGGTCACTTACTAATTAATTCTACAGAAAAACTACAATAGTTTAGTGATATGATAACGACTTGCAATAAATTTATACTGTCAACGAAGTAACAGAAACGATTTGATCAGCAAATAACAAAGTTAACGTCACTTCTATTCCTTCTACAAGCTGCAGTCTTATGATTTAAAATTATGTTATACTTCAAAAGGGTCTGTAATGTTACATTTTTTACAAAGAAAACTAGTTCAGACCTTCCGGTGGGTATCTGAGATTGACTAGTAGCTATCATTTCGTGGAAAGGCGAGTAACGGGCAACGGCGAAGCAACAACACAGTAAAGGCAATCTAGTTCTGTTCACCGGCAAGTAAGACAAAGGCATGCCTCGCACCGTGTGGTACGCCGGGTGAGGTAGCCCGGCGACTATCTGCGCGCTCGACAGCGAGCTCATCGACTGCATCGCCTTATCCTTCATCACACCACCGTCCTACAGCCATCAGCGATTGTTATCTCATGTTGGGTACTAGCCAGTAGTAATAGAGGAGAGCTATAGTTTCCACAACTCCACGACTATCAATTATTTTAAAGCCAACCCAAGTCACTGTAGAATCTCAGCAAACCCTTTCTGTTGCTGGTGATCTCCGGGAGCTATCTCAGAGAGCTGAGACACTGAACTTGTAGTCCAAATCTACCGGGTGTATCGTAAACTCATAGTCATTAATTATCGCGCAATTAACTGTTAATTTAATTGGAATTACGAATAAGTTAAATTTTCATCGCCTATCCCTAACATTATCTTCTATTACTACATAAGATGTCAAAAATCGCGTATGTGAGATATTTTGCGCTATTTCACATCCTTTGTTTGGTATAAATGTAATCTTATGATTTGATATTAATACAATGAATGTGCTGGTAAGGCTTTTTATAAGAATAAGTTTTATAACCCATATTTAAGACATTACATTGTTCAATTGATACTGCTTATATGATAAAATGTAACAATGGCTTAAAGACAAATGTATACGAAATAAAGGCGTGTACTCACCACTTTGAGTTTGGCCTGTATCTCTCGCAGCTTCCGCCTCGCCAGCACCTGTATGTGTGACGAGACCTGTTTTCTTGTGCGGGTTTTTCCTGTCCTTAGCTTAATATATCTCGCTATGAGCTCGTTCCTTCCTGCAACACGATTTATTGCACTTAATTAGACAATAAAACGAATGGAGGAAAGCTCAAGGCGCTGTGACGAAGAAATTAAAAGCGCCTGCGAGCGAAATGAACTTTGACTTTAATTTTTTACTTCATTGCATATCGCAATAAACTTTTTATTTAATACAGAAGCTGTATTTATAAAGTTAAGATAAAATAATCCAGATTACATAGCTTTTAATTGAAAAAATTCGATTTTTTAAAATTAGTTAAACACGATTTTACTCATAGACTAAGGTAGAAAATAGCAGTGTTATTTTTACATGCAATCTAATTTTGTGTACAAAATTAATTAGTGCGTGTATTGTGGACACAAGTGATAATGTCATAATGTTTAGTAGCTAGCGAGAGCGTGGCATTACGTCCGCGCAAGGTAATTGTTTGACGCGCGTTTAGCGATGACATCACAGCTCTAAATTGGCCGGGCGTGGCCAAATCACCGTACACCTCATTTGCAGTCATCTCACACTATGATTTTTCCTTGGTAAAAGTGTAAGAGTCGATGGCACTTAATGTGTTTAGGTTTCATTAAGAATTAAAAATTACATTTTTAATAACAAGACGCAACAAAACCTAATTATCATCCAGAATTAAAAAAAAACTCTAGATTACAGCGTTTGTTTTCAATTTTCGATATAAATATTGATACATATTGGATTTAGGCGGTGTAAAAAACAGGACAATGTAATATTTTTGAGGAAATATTAAACATGGGCAGAGATTATAAACGGAGTAATAAAAACGCAACCCTCGCCCTCGTCAATTGACATAACCCGCGAGATAGTTTGCATTGTGGATTCATTGCGAGCGGCGCGCCGTGGCCCCGGACCGCGCCGACTGCGCTCCCAGGCCCGCTATTTTGAAAATATTTTGAATAGCTATTTTCAATAATTGAAACTGCTACCGAATATTTTGAATAGCTATTCAATTATTGAAACTGCAGCCGGGTAGGAATGCGAGCAGGCGACGGGAGAAGCGTCGATTTATTTTAATAGTTTCATCGAACATGCACCGCTTCCAATGAATCCATCATTTAACATAACTATTGGTTTTCTGGATAAAACATTTAACATATTTCGCATACTATCGAATCAATAAACATTTCGAAATGAGATTATCCAAACGGTTGTGTATTCTGAAAATGTGATGTGCCAAATGCGTATAATTACTACATACAAACTAGGTTTCCAATAATTTAATTATGATTTCATTAGTTCTTACTAATAAACAAATGCCAGTTATTTATCAATAAATTTTTGATTTGAAGTCAACTCATCAATAATGCAAATTCGAATAGATTATATCAAATCTACATCCCGCATATTACAATGGACGCATTCCCTCCCCTGCTATGCCGTCTCGATAATATATTAGCGAGTACACCGGCAAAATTATCTCCATTATCCATTATAAGCTGGGCTACGTACATGTATATTATGTATACCACTTTACTGAGAAATACGGCTTTGGTATTTGACGGACTTACGACGTAAGGTTGGTCTTTATCTTTCTGAAATGTTAGTGGTTAGGAATCTGTCGGGCGAATTTAATACGGAGAAACAAGATTTAGTGACACATTTTCTCTCCATTAAAGGTACTAACTTGCAGTTTTCTAGTGGCGATTTCGCAATTGTTGTAGAATAACACTTCTATAATTATTAGAGTTCTCTCGTTATTATAATTTAGATAGTCATAATTGGATAATTTTGAGTAATTTAGATAAATGTGTTTGAGACACAAATTTATTATACTAATAAAAAGTCAAAGTTCGCATGTGTAAGAATATCACAAACATAAAGATTTGTTCGGTAAATACTCAAAGGATTTTAATAAAAGCGTTTTGTTTCATTGCTCTTCACAAAGTGAACAAAATAAGTAGAAAGCATTAAAAGCATTCAGCACAATGGAGTCCCGCGCGATCCAATTCTCTCGATAGTGTATTAATTCGTGGACAATGAAAGACTCGACTAGACCAAAGTAAATTGAAATCTCATTGAATTCGGGGAATGCGAGGCGACGGGAGACGGTTGCTGTGAATTTAATTAACCCCTTACCGGCTCGTTGGGGCGAACGCACATCACATACACACGCAAATGTACGCGTACATCGATTGATCGTTGACCGCCGGCTAAATTTTCATAATTGAACCGCTGCATGAAATCATCGAAAACTTATATAACATAGCCTATAAATTATACCAGACTTTTAGTACAGTATATGAATATATTTCAGGGGAATTGGCACTATTACTGCTAGTTAAAATAAAGCAAGCATTGATAGACTATTTTCTTGATGTAAAAGGTTATATCTCTAAAAGTAATAATAATAACCATTTCTGAATGTAGTACTCAATATAAGTAATACCTTATAAAAATGCAGATATTTATTACTATCTTTATAAATAACTTCGGAAGTGAGAATTATAAAATGTTTTGCAAGTGTAAAATTTTTCATTAGGCGCTAAGAATTTAGGACTCAATACAAAATTGTGTAAGATTAAAGTGAAAGCGAGTCGTAATATCGTGAAGTAAAGTTTTGTAGACTGTGTCGGGACATTCTTGGGATCGCTATGGAGTTATGGCACCGTTTCGGGAAGTTTTCACGGCGGGTGTCGAGTTAAAATTAGCGATCGCTGCGACCGAAACGAAATTAACATGGAACTAATACGCGATTTAACTATTAGTGAATCGACAGTTTGATTTTTTTAAATAAAATTTTTACACGTGTAGACTAAAGTCGTAGATGTAAAGATGTCCTACGAAAATGGATTGTAGCACCGATGAATATTGATCAAAAATTTAACCTGTCTATGTCATCTCCGTAAAGGATAAAACTCTTTAGAAAACTGTGCAAATATATTTTTGCGTACTTACATATTAGGTCTGATCGTGGTCAAACGCTAGTTTATTTATAAAAAAAATATATTTTCATATTCCTAACGGTAAAAGTTTCTCGAACATGCCTTGTATCGACTAGTTTGTTGAAGTATTTTAGGACGAAATTAGGTACATTAAGATTGTGCTATAAACAGTAAAGTGTGGCGACAGACCGCCGCAGCCGCAGATCGACGTGTAGAGTGCCTTCACCCGAATCGTCGTGTGCATCCGATATAAATAACCGACGCAGAGGATGAGCTTTCTATTCCTCGCCGAATAGAAAAACAAGAGATCATTATTTATTAGTTGGTTAGTTGGCTAATTTGGTCCGTTGGCAACGGCCACGCTCTCGAGAGCCCCGATCTAATTGTGCGTGTAGACTTATGAATATTTAAAGTTTTCTACGACTTCATAATATAGATCATGTATTGCTTTTTAAATTATAATTTTTATTGTTAATACTTACAAAGTTTATGCATTTTAATTCTATAAATAATAACTGATGATTCTGGGTATAACATGTCAACGAAATTGAACGGAAGGACAGCTTAATATAATAAGACGTTAGTTAATAGTATCCAGAATAATATATTATGATTACAAAAGTCTATAACATAATTTATACGATAACCGTAGTGATATTGAAGAACCATCAGAAACACATTAACGTACCGACTCGGCCTCGCGATTGTTTTCCATTACAGCTTTGTGTTTGTGACAGATATATTCTTATTAGATCTTTCATAAAACATATTAATATTATAAATGAATATTAACCTACAAACTGATGCAAGATGGACTGACGACTCATCAAGTTCGTAGTCCTTTAGTGGTCATCTGAGGGACCGATGAATATGGAAATTCATTGCGATTTACACATAACGCTTAACAGTTGATTGAACAGACAACTTACTAAAATGAACAAATTATAATAACGTTTAAGATAAGTAAATTCCTCTTGTTCTTCAACAACACGAATGGACCAATACATAGATGTTTAATTGCCAAACTGGATGTTCTGCACTATTGGATTTAATAAAATTACGCACATAGTAATCAGTGCTCGCTCGAAGACGTTACAAATGGAGAAACTACAAAGACATAGCGTGTTCCAATAAAAGAAACATTCGGAGAGGTCGAGGCAGAAATTCACGCTGACCCAAACAGAAGATATGCAGCGGAGCCTCGGGAAGGGTTGAGCCGAGACGCCGTAAGGAGGTCCGCGCGGGAGACAATCGGGAGTTATGGCCGAAGGCGGGCGGGGCGCTAAACAACGGGAGCGAAACCCGCCCCTTCTTTATATTTTCTTACTGCGTTCGCTCGGCGGCGGGCCCCTTACACGCTCGCTCGCTCACTAATTGCGCATTCTTCGCATAGTTTAGCCCTCCCGGCGCGTCCCGCCGCCCGCCGCGCTCCCGCCCCCGGACCACGTGAAGCGCCAGCGAAACTTTCATACTGCCAGGATATTGAGCGGTTTTGAATGTCTTAACTCACGAACGCCTGCAGCAACGCTGCCGGTGTTCTGTAGCCGAACTGTTGCCAACTGCTCGCCACCGCGCCGCTTCGTCGCTGCTCTCGACTTACTTATCGCTCACGTGTGCCGCTAGCATAATCATTGCTTATTCGACCTCAGTGATTGAAAACAGTAGCATACGATAGAAAACTTATTTTTGATTACCTTGACACAATTGTACATTCCTGACCTTCCGTGGATAAAATAATGATGACGTTTTTCACAGATTAATTTTCATAAATATGGAGAAGGCGCCCAAAGAACCTGAGGCATATTTGAAATGATGTATCATTGACGTTTTCAATTTACAGTGAACATTTTGTAGCTTGATATAGCTACATAAAGTATTACAACCCCAATATCCATAAAGTGTTAAATCAATTCACTTTTCTTTCGGAAACATGCTACTAAATTTATCTCATACATACTATGATTACAACTTAAATGGTCAAAGACCAATTGCAACTATAGATTTTTCCATTTCACAGAATTGAGTCACGGTAATATAGGCAATAGGTGCGAGGGCAGTTTAGTAATTTCCCGGAGATTATCCGCGACGGCGACGGGTAAGGGCGAGCCGAGGGCGAGGGAACAGACGGACGGACAAGGGTGACGCACTTGAGCTAGATTAAGGCCGGGCCGACACGTCCGCGAGTAATGTGCTCATATATTGTCCGGACGAGGCGCGTGCCCGCAATTATATAGAGGCTAGTGCTGACACCGCGGCTCTACTTGGCCTTTTCGTCAATTGTAGAGTACTGCAGTGGTCAGTGCTACCATTAAAGAAATATTCCATAAGAATCAAAAATACTCAGCAACAATCTACTACAGATAAAGTTCTTTTCATGAAGTATTTTAACATGCCTAATTAACTTGTATAAATGTTGTATATTATTTCAATTTTTATGACAGCATTTTTAACTAAAAAGAATGAATAAAAGAAGAGACAATGTGAAAGATAATTTTGTTTAATATTCAACTTAGCGGAAAAATAATAACATCGCTTTATTTAAAAAATGAGTTCGCAAACATCTCTAATTCACCTTAAATGTAATAAACAAATTGTCCGAGGCCTCGGTACCATAGGCGTTATTAAAATGTCGCATTTCTTTGCGTACATTAAATCACTTAAGGTGGACACGGCGTCTGATGTAGATTTGTTTAGCAATTCCATCCGGCGCGGGCTTAGCGGACAGTCCTTTAATTAAAACCCGGCCGTGTAATGTTGGTCTGACGCGGGCTTAATGGCAGTCCGCAGGCTTAATGGCCCCGGACGACTTTAATTGTTCCACGTCAATTGTGCCGGGTTACGTACGCGTCTCCGAAACTCCGCAGAAAAATCACCATATGTGCCGACTGTACGCAATATAGATTGCGACGAACAAGGGCTAGAAAAGGTTAATAATATGAAGGTTTTCAGTGCATTTCAGGTAAAGATATAAGAAAGAAGAATGGAAGTAAGGGAATTTCAGGGCTAGAAAATCTCGTCATGGTACAATCCGACAAACTGGTCACATCATCACTATTCCACACAGTAACGTCGAAATCAAACAGATTAAATGATGGTAAATTACGAAGGAAGATGTCACTTCTTAAGTAAGGGTACAAACTCACACTTATAATGTAATCAATAACAATGGCCTAAGGATTTAGAAACTTGCTCCGCTCGGAGTAAATTAACCGTTATTAAGCTTGAGCACCTCATGAGTCTCTTTTCGATCTGCTGAACTTGTTAGAATTGTGAATATGAACTGCGATTATAAATGAAAACTAAGTGAAGAATTTGTCACTTTCTTTCTATTTAGAATTTCAGTACTTTGAACGTAGCCATTACAAGGAGCAATTGATCGTGTTATTGTTGTATACAATTAAATGCACCTGTCAACATAAAAAGCGTTCTACAGTGTTGTTGGCCGTTCTCCTAATGTCTCACTGAGAGTCGGTCTCAATATTTCACACATTCAATATCGTTAGGTGCCAGTATGGCTAACATCGACAAATGCACAATCAATGTAAAAGTCTCGGTTTATGCTATTGTAATCAACAAAAAATAACATTTTTTAACTCGTTTCATTACATCGCTACATTTTAATAAAGAAAACGCATGTTCTTTACACTTCAACGATGTTTGCAGAACCGTGGATTTATATGAGAACGTGAGTTGAACCGCGTTAAAAGTGAATAAGTTCCGGAAACCTCGCTAACGTTTTCTATTTTTTTTGGCAAAGACGAACTGCAAATAAAAGCAACGCAATATTTATGATTGTTATGGGTATTAATGAATCAGTGGTCATAAATTAATTCGTATATTTACTGCTTTAGTTCCTATTAAATACTGAAAGTAAACCGGCTCTAGAAAACTGTTTATTTTATAGTCCGTAAAGTGTGATTGTAGAATGTGTCCTTGAAAAACTGTACTTTTTAAACATATAGATCGTGCATTACTATAACAAATAAAAAGTGTGAATAATTGTTCGAGGTTTGTGAAGTACAAAAGATTTCCGGGCGTTGTTGATTTCTTGAAGGGAAAAGGTTTCATTTAAGTGGCAATCGTCACGTCGCGTTAACGAGCTTCCTGAGTTAACAGAGCAACGTGAAAAAATGTTCGTCTGCCGTCTGCCTTACGGCCGTATCTGCCGAGCTTTCCTTGTAACTGACGCGACTTAATGAATTTGACTTTGAATTAGGTCGAGGGTCAATTTTCTGTAACCCATTCCATCCGACATACCACAAGCTATAGCTACGGGTTTGTGAATAGATCAATGATTTAAAAACATGTTAGAGACTAAAAAAAAAGTTAATTTTACGTTTTTTAAGGCTTTGTGGTATCAATATCGCCTAGATCCTTAATTAAAAAGTTGCTTAGCATAAGTATTTTAATGCTTGAATAAATATAATTTACCTGTTACAGAAAATAATGACAGTTGTTGCTAGGTTCTGTATAATAGAATTAGAACTAGAAAGAAAATCGACTTAAGAAGAGTTGATAGAAAAAAAAATCAAAAAAGTTATCAAAGAAAAATAATAACATGGTATAAACAACTTAGTTCAGTTTCTTGGTTTTCTTAGAAAAACATTTATTTATAAAGTATATTAATTTTATTCCAAAAGTCCTGAACTCCATTCAGAATTTCTCCATTCAGTAATCGCAATAAGAGTGATGAATAAATACCACCTGGAAGTTATTTTCTCGTATGTTCTAGTATAAGTAAGAAATCGAAACGATACGTGTCCACTTCCCGGTATCGGACACACGGACCGATCGCCAGATAATAATTGTCGGTGTGCGTTTTTCCGTGGAATTGTATTGCAAACCGCTTTGTCGGTGTGCCCCCAGCGTCAGCGCCTACCGCCTTTTGTCTCGTGCTACGCTATTGTTCATTTACCGACCTTGATACCATATAAATATGTTGTGTAAGTAAATCCAATGAAACAATGTTCAAGATGATTCAGTTGTAAATTTAGCATCTGTTGACGTGTTGGGTTTTATATTTAACTAAGTTTTGGATTTGGTTTCGCCCACGTGCGTTATAAATATTCTTACATTACTACTTTTATTAACACTATCTAAGAATTTAATAGCTATAAATTAAATTATTGGAGCACTATTTGAAATCTCTCTCATATTTTTAAAATCATCAATGATCTTTAATCAGTACTTTATGAGTTTTTGGAACAAGAACGAAAACGAAAGTAAAAAAACATCCAACAAAATCTAACTTTCAAATAAGGAAATATCTAGATTCTACGACATGTACCTGAATCATTTTAGTCTAACGCTGGAAATCTACGCTGTGGTAATGAACAATGTAACATATAATGTTTATGTATGCTGAGCGCATGTTGCGTCATATTATCGAGGTAGCAACAATAATTAGCATAATTTTTCATTCCATATTGAGAGTTTTACCTATAATTAAGTACAAAATTCTTCTATTTAATACACAAGGGTAATAAGATTGTAACTGTCTAATACTTTCCTTACTCTGTCTTACTATAATTCGTGTTGGACGTGTTCCTTAATGTTCTGTCCATTGTCCATAACAGGAAGGGGAATGGCTATTACTAAATTTTACGACCATTTGGGGATAATAGTTGTATGCAATTTTTATACTTAATTCAACATAAAATCATGCGGAACTTCTAGGTATTAGTTTCGTTTTACAATTACTAAAAGTACAAAAAATATTTTCTTACCGCGTAGTAATAATTTATAAAAAAAACTGTTGGAAATACTTTATACAGTAATTGCCTTTGACATACATATAAAACATTTCAGAATGCCTAACAATTATTTTTAATCTATATAATAAGTCATAGAAGGTATTCCGAGGTCACTACGAAATGGCATTTTTAACGTTTTATTGACTTGTGTATTTATTTTTAAAAACCATTTGCTTTTGAAACACAATTAAACCAATAAGAAATATTGTTCTATAAAGTGTTACATTGCTTGACGTTAAAAAATCCTTAGACGAAAAATCAAGTAAAAATAACACGGTCTTTAGAGGCCACGTAATCTAATAATTTTAGGTCAACGTCTTGTATTAGATCTTAGTCTGGAAGTGATAGAATAGAAGTCTTTTCTACTCCGTCTATGGAACATTCTGGCAATACGCGTTTGAACCTCGCAAGTTCCTCTAGCATGTCCGGACTCACCGTACATCTTGCCCTCGTCGGAGAGGATGATCTTGCGCCTGCCACACGGGGGGTAGATGGCCAGCGCCTCCTGAAAGCTCTGCTCGATGTCTGGACTCCAAACACCTTCTGCATCTGCAGCTGACAGGTCCTAGAAGAGTTAACGATTTAAAACAAGTTATTTAAAGTCACCTGATATAATTTTGCTGTAGCTTAGTTGGGATATTCGTAGGTCCACCAAACTTTAGCATGATAGACGAGAACTGTTATAATATTGCATATATTATCCTAATTAAGAGATTTCAATAATATCTAATCAGACCAAAAAGATAAATTAATTTATACTTACTAATATTATAAATGCAAAAGTTTAGATGGATGGATGTTTGTTGGAGTTTGTAGCCCAAACGGCTGAGCGGATTTCGATGAAATTTGGCATAGACGTAGAGGATAGTCTGGAAGAACACATAGGCTACTTGCTTTGTTTTTTTTAATTCCGCGCGGACGGAGTCGCGGGCGAAAGCTAGTTTATCATAATTCAATTTGGTTATTTTATAAGCTAGTTTGAGTACTTTTAAAAATATCATATATTTATCATCGCGTCAAATAGGAGGTACAAGGAACCAATTTTGAAAAGTCTGTGAATAGTAAGCTAATTCCTGTAATATTGCGTTTGTAATCAAAATTATTCTAGTCATTATAGTTCTAGGTAACAACGCAATATAAACATTTCTCTGAAACTATATACTAAACATCGTAATTACATTCGATTAAAGGAATTGTTTATGTAACAAGTAGCTCTCCAGAGGTATCAGTTAGCGAATGGGATTTGCCGCGATCGGTTTCACCTTGACCTTCGTTCCTCTAAATATTTGCGCTACGAAAAAATAGTATTGGCATTCAAATGTGAACGTGAATCGACATCTCTCGACGAGAATAAAGAGTGGTTCACACTAGAGCTACATATGTAAGAAAACAATACGTTGAATGATTTTACTACCTGTCACGTTGAAGTTAACAAGCTCTTGTGAACCAGATAGGAATAGAATAAACCAAAGACATTATTTATAGTAAAAGATTATCAGATATTTCAGCTAGTTTGATTACAAAGGAATCAAAAAGACCAAGACTGGTTTATTTTAACAATGTTTAAAAATTAAACAGCTATTTTGTGGCTAAGGCGGAGACTTCTTAATTGCAATTTTCCTATATGTTTTTGGACCACTGCAATCTGTGATGCAGGGATATAGATTTAGTTTTTAATACAATAAGGAATAAGAGAAACACCGCTTAAATGTGCACTATGCCTTAGTGTGACACTTCATTCTATTACATGAACCAATGCGCGCCCGCGACTCCGTCTGCGTAAGTAAACTGACCTTGACGGAACCGGCGTATTCATTCATAACGCTTATAGAAACATCGGCTATTCGTGATTTCACATTGAATGGATAATAGTCAGTGTTATCAAATGTCGACTTTCATGATAATACGCCTTGATAATTTATATTAATGTCTGCGATAAAAAAATTATTATCAATAGCAAACTTTTTTCGTGGTCAATTAAATGATAAAAGAAAAAATGAACGCATTGTTAGATTTTATTTAGGGACGCAAAGGGTACAAAAAGTTACAAATAGATGGGGACAAAAAAGAGATTTAGAGAAGTTATGGGGACAATTGATGGACTAGATACTTGATCGCGTCACAAGAAACGTCCAATTAATTCTATGTTTTTGATTATTATCTCCACAACTCTAAACATCCTTGATAAAGATTGTTCCTACTATACAATAGACTATCATTGAATGTAATTGTTACCTATTATGCATGTGTTAGATGTACATGCGTAGGATAACGTGAGATATTCCGCTACAACTAGGAATACAGAAGTTACGGGGAACTACAATAAAATATGAAAACGATAGCACTGTCAAAGTATCTAGTGAACATAAAACAGACGCCGGGTGAAGTCGGAACGTCTCGATTTTCCCTGGATCAGAAGCACAAGGCGAGTGCGTCATTGTAATTAATAGAATCGATTCTATTCTCAAAGGAAAATAAAAATACACACCGACTTCGGGAGCCGACGCGGACGTCGTTCGAAAACATCGTGAATCACTCGCCGTTCCGCGAACACTCGAAATACTCGAGCTATATCTCGCCGAATTACGAATAATCGATACACCTGTTACTTGTATCGTACGCGTGTCAAAATAAATTAACATTTACGGAGTAAAACGTGCTGTGTTAATTTATTATCTATGTAAAAAAGTTTATTATTGTCTTCCCACTTTAAAGAAGTTTGATTTTGCGCTGAATCATGTTTCGAAGAGGCTGAGAAAATTAAGATAATGTACTATAGTCGAGGTCATCGAAATTGTTTTTAGAGCATTTATATTACAATACTGTTATACTGTTTTGAACTTGTACAAATAGGTCATGACAAGGAAAGTTGTTATGATATAAATGAAATTATGATATTAAAAGCAGAAAAAATACGTATGCAATTTCACCGAGAAGTGCTAAAAGCGAAAGGAACTACCAATTAATTTAAATTCGCGGTAAGAGATCAACGCGTTTTATTAAAATTGGAACATAGTTAATGGAATAGAGAGTGGAAATGTAACTATAGTATGGATATCTAAAACTGAACGGACACGTGACTCTGAGTGCGGCAGTAAGACTTTAGTTTTGTAGATATGGTTGTTTACCTTCTCATCGTCACTGGCGTCTCCGACGTCGAGGTGCTTGGCGTCCGGGCCGCCCGAGCCGTTGGTGTCGGGCGCGCCGGCCGCCGCGCTCCACGGGGACGCAATCGTGCCGGCTGCGAGCGCGCCGCTCGCTGGAACAACACAATTACGTTACAATCCATCTCACACATTGTCATGTAGCCCAGGTACTTTGAACCAGAACTCTTTATTGGTTCGTCTTTTAAGTAATATCTTGCTTTAAAAGAAACCTCATATATAATAATTGCAACGTTAGCCGTTGTACTCGTATTTTAAAGTAGATATAATTAGGTTTTCTTAAACCGTAACAAACATTTGGCTTCTTCATGATGCTAACAATTCCTTTAGTCAACAATTAGACGAGTTTATTCATTGTTAATTTAAAAACAATATAAAACCTAACTATATTCAGGATAGATGGTTAAAAAGTTTTTATATACTAATAAAAGACGGTAAAAATAATAATTGACCTTGAAAAGATGTAGTATTGACTAGTCTATGTGATGTAAGAATTAAAGGTAACATTATATCGTTTCTTAGAACTAACGGAGACATCATATAACTCTGTTATCTATATTCCTACTGATGTGTTTACGTTTAGATTTAGACAATTTTCTTAGAAGACACAGGTATCAAGTTTTGATAAACATGTCTCCAAGGAGTCATCACAATTAAAAACTGTCTTAGAATTTACTGGATTCTTTAGGGTTTTTTCGAAGTCAAGTAAACCTAACTTAGAGTAGGCTCCGAGCCTCTCGGTGGGGACTTATAGTGAGCTGGTGATGATGATGTTTTTTCGAGTGTTTTTTATTTTACATGAGGTTTTGTATAATATATAAATTTCATTGCTGCCTTTTTTAACAACGACTTAACTAATTTTGACTACTGAGGTGTCATACGGTTTGTATTCTGATTATAAAGTTGCTATTAGTATTTTTTTAATTGACAGTGTTATTTCTGTCCATTTCAACTTCGGTAGTGTATAGTTGAGTGTATGTCTGTGACGTAATCCGTTGTTTGCTTATCCATTCGGATGCTTGCGTTGTTAACGTTGTGATCGTATTGTGGCTACTGGCACGTTACAACACAACCAGATTTATAACCGTACACTACGTGTAAACTTACTACTACCCACTATAACTACTTTGAGTCTATAGAGTCTATAGAACATTACAATTTAATTTAATATCACATTATTCTACAAAGTGTTTGATTTAAATAGTTTATTGGGAAATATTACAGAGTTTTACAATAATATAAAGATAGGTATGCACGTTGTTCGATCACTCCATCGCCGTTTGTTTTTTGTTCTGACATATCCATATGTTGCCAGCCTCTCCCGCGCGAACACAAAGTTTGCAGAAAGTCTTGTTGTGGTTTGTTTAGGCTTTAATCGCAGAATGCCTTTAAGTACTTAGTATTTGCTTACTTATTTGCTTCGGTTATTGTTATTATCACAACAAAAGTATCAAGTTATAAACTGTCCAAAAATAAACTAATATTAAAAAAAGAACTGTTATAAATAACCGCGGTCCGAATGATTCACGATTCAAACAAAAAGGCAAAAAAACCGTCAAGAAAAACTTCCAGAATGTTGATCTAAAATTTCTTAATACCGAGTATCTTTGTTCCCACAAGATCCGAGAGCGGAGGTTGTAGGTATTCTCGAAATTTTCATATTTACCGTTAGAAATATGCAGGTACGAAACGTTAACAATATAAATATAATATCAAAACGGAGAATTTCGTTATGAAGATCGGATCGGGAGCCGGGAGGATAAAATATGCGCCGCCCGCTTGCGAAGCGATGTCCCCCACACTTTATAAATCCTGCGTCGCCTCGCCTCGCTTCGCCCACCTTGAGCAAACTAACTTTTACCAAACGACCCAAGTATTTCATCTACTTTTATCTGTTATTAAACAGCAACTCACTTAACATTCATACTTTCAATTGGAATCGTTTAGATGAAATTGTTTTTGTGTAAGAGAGAGATTTGTGGGGGCGGTTGTATTGTTCGCAAAGCCCGTTTGAAATTGTGTAACACAGTTCGTATAACTGAAGTGAGCTATTGAAAACAGATTTGTTTATTATCGGCATGTAGTTATTATTGTAGGATTACCTTAACTATTTTAGTTTATTTCAGTAAGTTAAATAGTGGATAAGTTCGCATTTAAATTCCGACATCGTTTAGTTAAAAAGAACTGTGTTCAAATATGGTTTACATTGCTAGATTTATCTAGATGAAAATGTGTGAAGCATAGTTAATAATTGGCAACAAAAGGCTAGGTAATTGGTTGCATCGATTTTCCAAGTCCAGCGTGTATGACGACAAAGTTAAAAGTGAACGTAGCAATTATAACGAACTGCACTGTGTCCCCGCAGTGTGGTGTGTTGAAAGTCCGACTGAACGCCCTACATCCACCCGACAAATTTGCACTACCATTATTTACTAGCATTACATTGTACGTTTTACAACTGGCGTGAATAAGAACCGGATTCTACCATACCATTTACAAACATGTATTAAACGATATAGAACAAAGCCGATAGTACTAGCTTCATCTTGCAGTGTCGCAAAAAGTCAATATGTTGAAGCGAGACAAAGAAATATGATTGAACAAACAGCTCGCTGGGAAAACTGATGACTGTAGGTTTTAATAGAGCTGGTCGCTAAGTCAAACGCAATGCTGTGCACTTCATTCATAATGCAATTACAAGACATGCTCATTTTATATAATCGTAAAGCTCATTGTATTCATTTTAAATCTTTTTAACTGTTGTTATTTTTGTATATGATGTTTATGACATTGCTGACAAACGATTTAAATATTGTTACTTGTTAATTCATTTAAATTCGATCGGTTGTCCACTACAATCACATATGTTATTTCTTGTGAAATCTGTTTACTGATATCAAGATATACAGCCTAAGTCTGTGGTAAATGAACAAGGAATGGAAATGCAGATCATCTTTACAGTTAGAC
>LD688932.1:2156001-2194256 GCA_003118335.3 Papilio memnon | reverse complement strand
AGCGTCAGTGCGAGACGGAGATAAGAGGCGCGCGCGCACCGTGCAATCAATTGATCGTTCACCATACAAACTATAATTAGCACTTACTGCAATTACCTTCTTAGGCAAATTTACAATTTTTTTATAAGAAAAAGGGGCAAACGATCGTCGAGAACATAGAGGTGGTCAATGACGCCCATGGACATCCGCAACACCGGAAGAACTACAGATGCGTTGCCGGCCTATGAGGAAATGGTAGGCTCGCTTCTTGAAGGACCCCAAGTCGTAATATTACGTCGTATTTTACAATAAACATCAAAAGTTTTATTTGTTGATCACCTCGGTGCTCCCGCTGCTCGTTTACCCATTTGTCTTATAAAAAAACGTTATTTGCGATTCCAAACGAGACGAATAATAAAGTCATTGAATGATTACATACATAACATACATTAATAATCAATTTCCAAATCGTTCACTTAAATGAATTAAGTGAAAGTTCAGTGCAATAGCATATCCGGTAAGTGCTAATTTAAGTGTTTGTTTATAAAATTTATAATAAATATTATTTCAAACAATAGTTTGTTGCGTCTTTAAATGGTTTCGTGGTCAAATGGTCTTTCATATGAAATGGCTCCGAACATTAATTTAACATAATGGTTTAGAATTAATTAAGGTAACCATTGATTTCTTTATATTATTCTCTTGCCTTTTGTGTCTTACAATATTATTCCTTATTATTGCAATTTAATTATATACAGATAATGTTTTAAAAAAATCGTTTAAGCGTAAGAGTTAAACGAATTGATATCCATTATTATTGTTGATATGTATTTCCAATTAGAATATAGAAAAGGCAGC
The DNA here is from genome assembly GCA_003118335.3 of Papilio memnon. Classification (NCBI taxonomy): domain Eukaryota; kingdom Metazoa; phylum Arthropoda; class Insecta; order Lepidoptera; family Papilionidae; genus Papilio; species Papilio memnon. Next base: position 2,193,419 of record LD688932.1, on the reverse strand, counting down.
ATAATTGTCTATTCACGATAATTTACTAATTTCTGATGATTTCAGAGAATGATCTTTTATTCATTTTAAATCTATCTTTATTTCGGGATAATATTCTCGGATTTTTGGGTTTTACCCTGTATATAACAAAAGGCGCGAATTATTTCTATAGCAGAAGCGTGTGACGCAATCCATTCCGTCCGCAACTGTCACACTAGGTTGAACATTTAGGTCCAATGCATCCTAGCAGCATGTAGATCACCTCATGATTACTATATAATATAATAGGTATATAATAATTTTATACACGTGTGTGTTTGTGTGCATTACAATGCTGATCTTTATCAACAACTTTTACGTCTACTTGTATAATGTAGGTTTAGTGAGAGTATTCTAAACATAGGCGGCGACAGAGTGAAAAAAACTGTCAGAACCTTTTTTTACTAGTTTTATTAACTCCGCGTGAAATTTAAATTTTAAATATAATAAAAAAAATAAAGCTCATGTTAATCACTGATAACGTAGCTTTTTAATGGTGAAAGTTTTTGAAATTGTCCCAGGAGTTTTTGAGTTATTTCAATGCATACAAAGATATAAATCTTACCTCTTTATAATATTATAGTATAGATTAACGTTATCTGTTTGACAAATAAAACTAACACTGTCTAGGAACAGAAGACTTTTTAAGTTGCCTTGGAGTATAGTCTACTAAACTTTTAATTTAAGATTTTTAATTAGTACATGATTGTGGTGTATTATGGTTTGAAATATGAAGAACTCAATGTGTTCGGATATGAGGAAACGCTTCCGAAGAAAATATATAACAATTCAAAGCTAGCTAGTCACTTAAAAAAATTATCCTTACGCATTGCTCTTAGCCATATCAAAAACCAATAACGAATTATAATTTAATATTCATTGTGTTCGTGTACGGAGGAATTCTAAAAACTCGACCCATTGAACGCTGATAGGTTTGTATTCCAGGCGCGTCCAGACTTCGATACGTGACCTGAACTCTTTCCTATTGTGCTACAATATCACACGACTACGTCAAAAACAATGAATGCACGACCGACGCGACCGCTGTGCGTGAGCCCACATCGCCCGATGGAATATTGAGTAACAGTAATATATTTACGGCTCCAGTGTAAATCGTCCTACCGCCGAATAGTGAGACGACATTAAAATAAGTAACACTGTCTTATGGTCGGTTTCCCAACTACGTTTAAATATTCGTTAGTGTTTTTGGTTCGATAAATTCATGAAATGCATTTTCGAACTACGTAACTTGTATTATAACTTCAATCACAATAAGTGGAAACTTCAGACACCCAGCGTTTAATTATAAGGACACGTTTAAACTCCTAATCCCCCTAATCCTAATTGATGTCTGTCAGATTGAAATCGGCGCATACGAAGCGAAGTATTCTAGATTCGTTTCAGTATTTGTCCGTTAGACTTACAACGAATATAATGTACCTAATTGAAGTTTAACAATATAGTAATAAACGTAAATCTGTGCGTCACATCGCTCGGTAACTTGGTAATCGCTTTCGTAATTTGTCGGCGTTTGGTTTTTTTTTCAACGATTTGTTATCGCGTCACGTAGAGTTTCTCTACGGCACTGGGCATTGGGGAACGATACTGGATACTTAAGAATCAAGTTAATTTTCAACACACTCTTAGATACAGCAAGTTATATCTTAAGTTAGCTTACACTTAACACTTTCAGTATATCAAAAGTTCGTAGGAATCTATTTTAGTAATACATACTTCATAACGGCGATAACGTCTGAGTAGTGATTTACTATCCCCTAATCGAATTATCTTATTTATTTGCTTGTAAAATATAAATCAACTAGCTGTTGCTTGCGACTTCATCCGCGTGAAATTAAAAAATAATAAAAAATACAAATCATTCCACTTTATAACATTAGTATAGATAAGGTGCAGAATCTTCTTATTTGTATAGTTATAGAATATAGATGCACTAGTTTGATTACAGCGCAGAGCGCACGTAATGAAGGGAATCCGGGTGCTTTGGCTGTATCAAGGTGCGTTGATAATCGAATTAATTTGCAGTACGGTGCGGCCGATGTTGCCGACAGACGGTTTAACTTAGTTTATGAGTATGCCGTACACTAGGCGCAACAAGTTCGCTCCGACCGTCTTGAGTGCTTTGAAATCGGTTAAGCCGCATCGAGGCGCTCGAGTGCCGCACTGTATAGTTTGAAACGTTTCCTTCGGCTCCAACAATGGATGGCTTTAATTGTTAAACTAGAACTTCGTATAGTTTACAACAAGTTATGGATCTCATAATATTGTTAAATATGTTAACTATTTGGTAATAGACATATTTGGGTCCTATTTATGAAATAAAATAAGCAATGTATTTGTATGTTTTCAATTAATTAATCAAGATTTACATCCATGTGTAGTCTATATACATGTAATAAAATTGGAGTGTCTGTTTGTAATATCGAAAGAAAAATTCCAGATTTCGGGAAGATGATGTATTTGCGTTGCTGATAACGAAAATAACATTGTTTTTTGTCTGTCTGTCCGCAAGCCGCGACTGTTCCGGACAATCTCCGAAACGGCTGGGCCGATTTCGACGGGAGGGTAGCTGACATGGATAGGCATATTATAGGCTACTTTTTTTTAATTCCACGCTGTCAAAGTGGCGTAACGGGTGGTCCAAATTTGCGTTAACGAAGTTTGCGGGCGACAGCTCGTTTATGATAATACGGCAAACATTTAGACAAGTAATCCAATAGGAGCAAAACTAAGACATAAATAGTAGCAACGGTTAGAGCGGGCAATTGATTATACGGATGCGTGTCATAAAGGGTTATAAAGTGATATTCGTGCAATTAGCACTGCCAGCGTTGTCACTCAATTGTTGACAATTCGTGACAGTTCAACGACCCGTTAGTCCAATCAAGAAAGCTCATATTGTAATTGTTTTAATATTTCCGCCATCATTTCCTTCTGCAGATTGAATGCGATACGCGGCAGTAAACTAAAACTTAACTACAGTTAATACGGGTAAATCACAGCTTATAGCCTTACGCGACCGACTTGATCGCCTAGATTTCACAATAACATGTATTTGTAAGGTAAAATATATCTTACTTTTATATACATTGATTTTAATTCCGTCTGGCAATAAAGCTACTAATCAAAACGGATCACTCAGCAATACAAACAACTTATGAATGCTATAAAGGTTGCCGACTTACATTTATTATGTTATTGTGCTGTCATTATGTTTACGCAGCGTTTAATAGCGGGTACAAAAAAGCATTAACGGTACGTATTAACATTAACATTTGGATTGTTAACACGGTGACACATCGAGAACTGTTAAGATTCCCACAGTAATTACCTGGTTATAAATCAGCGTAATATTTCTCGTCAGTATCACGTATAATTGGATCGCAATGCGAGTTGGCTCTATGCGGAAGAACGGGAGCGACATCTCTCGTTACATTCTGTGTCTAATTCCGAGAACGCCATGGGAATACGAAGTGTTACTGAGCTCGAATCGAATGCGTCGCTTTATAATGACACTGACGTCTCCAAATGGTTGATATTTAGCGTCTACTCCGCCGTTATGAACGCCTAAACATTGTTAAGCCAAATAAAGATTTCAGAATTTACTGCCTCTACAACTTGGCCTTCTAAATTAAAAGGATACATAGTAAAGAGTATTAATTCCATAATAAGATGAAGATCTGAATAACGTTGAACATCTATGACTCTCTTGTGAGTAGAAGTAACTAAGTTAATTCTGTGTAGTGTGTAACCAAAAGGAAATAGAAATAAAACTTAGATGAATAATAATTAAGAATAGTAAACACAGAAGACACAAAGGAGCAGCATTTGTCTTAACGCGGTCGAGTTAAACAATAACAAAGCGAGGGAAACCGCTCGAAGGAGAAGAAAAAAAGTTACAAAATATTTCCATTGAAATTAACCGAGCGCGAGAGGTTAAGTGAAAAAGTCTGAACAAAGGCGGTGCGGGTCGGCGCGCTATTTAGTATGCATTTGGAAAGGAGCGGAGGCGAGAGTAATAAGTTTGAGGCGGCGATTTGCATAGATTGTGGCGCTCGGCCGCGCCGGCGGACGTTCGGTGATTTACTCCGCGTGGGCGAGCACCGATACCACTTGTCTTACGTACGACTACTAACGTTACCTAGCTGACCCCGCAACCGGCTGCGATCACGATACACTAAGCCAGTAAGAACAGCGATTCATCCAGTAATTAGACTTTAAATTGTAGTTTTCAAGTGTGAGACGAACTCTTGTTTAGGCACCTCACCAATGTCATATAAGAACTTTCTTGTATTCAACCTTCTGTTATTCTGCGATCTCGCATATTATAAGTATCTAGTAGGTAAAGTATTAAAATGCGATTCTTCAGATCAGAAATTAAGTGGGTTCAGTTAAGGGCAAGAGTCAGAACTTCATACCGTTTGATTGAAATCTACAATGCGTTATTTTCAATTTAAGTAATGTAAGAATCTAAAAGCCAAAGCTTTTGATAGTTCTAAACAATGAACTTCGGTCTTTAATCATCGTTCCATTAAAATAATAATTTAACAGTTACTTTATAACTCTTATGCATACGTAAATAACGTCTGTCTATGTACGTAATAGTGTTATAATAAGTAGTAGTCGATTAGATGCGGACAAAAACAATAATGCAGTGTCGGATCAACACAAGCAGGGCCTTGGAACTCCTACACCGTGTTCTCAATCGAAATATAATTGCCGGTGCACATTTCACGCTGCCCTCTCTCGTGTCAAGGCAACGTATTACAACTTTTAATGGAAGTAATTAACATGAGTTAGAACTATGTAATAGCCTTTTTCATTTTAAACAGATTTAATAAAAGTGTGCTTTATTCATTTTCATTTATTACAATACCACAACCTAGCAGTCTGAGAAATGGATATGTTAATAAAACAAATAAATAGGATAAGAGAGTCACGATCGGGCCAAGTGTGTGGTCAGAGATAATTTCGTTTCTATCCATTTACTAACGTTGTGGTTAAAGCAACCATAATATGGTAGGGAGTTCATTTTTAGACAGAATAATTCTTCGTTTGTATGTTCTACGTTACTTATTCTTTGTTACACGTGACTAGTTAAACAAACAAAGATAGGTCGCAGGTTACATTAAAATGCCTCAACACGAGCTCAGCTTTGTAGAACAGATCTATTCACGAAGCACAATGAGAGCCAAGGGGGCCCGCTGTTTAAATTGCACTCATTTACTAGCGCGCGTGAAATGCTGTTGCGACGATTAGCAGGATTCCTGTCTCGTTGCTATAAAACATAAACACTTAAAAAATGTACGCAACGGACGCATGTATGCGGCAAATACCCACCGCGTTCGTTCATGTCCGTTCTCCATATAAAGCGACGCTCGATGCAACAGCCGCTCGTCGGGAGATAATCAACACGCTTTTTATAATTAAAAATAGGCTCAGTGGTCGGCGTCCGGACTTTGAATGTAATAATCAGGGTTCAATTCCGAAACAAATATAACAAGATTTCGATTAGTTAACTCTACTTATCCCTTTGGTAACTTTCCGCAACTTATGGGCATTGTGACTCGTGTACAAACAATAATTTTATAAAAAAATTATTTGCATAATAGAGTATTTGATAGATAAATAAAAGTTCATTAGTAATATTTTTATATACATTACACATTTATATAGACTTATACATTTTCACTTCGCATTACAAATATAATATACACGTTTCATTAATGTTGCTATTTACAAAGTTAACTTAAGCAGTGTCGGGCGGTAATTTATTGTCGTGTTTAAATCAGTTTGGCAATGCTGGTTTCTAAATAATGTCTAAACTCAATTTGAAACTGCAAATCCAATTCGATACAAAAAAAATTACACAAAAGACTGAGAATTAAAACAGGCAGCTTTCATTTGAAGATATTTTTTTTTACAAAATCAGAAAAAATAAACATCAACAACTATCGCAATAGGTAAGCAATAGATTGATAGCCTTTTTACGAAAATGGTAGTAATGGTGGAGACTACAAAAATCTACCATCCGCAACCGTGGCACGATCTCGTGTAATACCATTTACCAACAATGCGGGTTATAATGAGTTGCGTTCATAAACTATTGTCGCTATAAATACATTTGCATAACTAAACTACGTTCTGTTGCAATTATAGATTGTTTACATTAAGCTTTTTGAATGCAGTTTAAAAATTACGACATTTGTACCAGCCTACATACTAGCTGTTACTCGCGACGTCGTCCGCGTGAAATTAAAAAATAATATTGAAATGGTCCAATTGTTTTTCAGTTATTTCAATACATACAAAAATACAAATCTTTCCTCTTTATAATATTAGTTTAGATGTATTTGGTACTTCGCTATAGTGGCGACCAAAAGTGAACCTTTGTCTCAGATAAGACTTGTATTACACTATCGTATAATTCATTTCTTTTGACCCTTAGCTATCCAAGTTTATATAAAAAAATGTATTGATATTAAATGAGGCGACAGGATTTATGAATAAAAATGAATTCTTAAAATATCAAAGTTGTAGTAGGAGACAAACCCAGAATGTGCACACTACAAAAGTGAACGTTTATCGCCCCTGACCTACCACGACTCCTCAGTGTACATAAATCGTTAAACACAACTTAGTAATGTCATAACATACTTAAGTGTAAAAGTAATAAGCGATTTATCCGTAAGTTAATTACACTAATAAGCTTAAAAAACTTCATAGAGTAAATTGACGTTGCTATTAACATTAAGTTTCTCGCTGAGCAGCCCCTAAAGTATTCTTAAAAAGTTATCTCTTTGATTGAAGGTCTCCCTAGAACTAAAGCAAAAATATCAACTTCGATGACAACTAGACGTTAGTGAAATCGATTTTTTTACTAGTAGCATAAATGCTGCTTAAGGGACTCATAAATTTAATTGGTGATTGGTGGAAATGGCCCTCATTATTACAATTAGATTACAAATCTATTTATAACAGACATAAAATGACCGTTAATATGGCAGTGAGACATTTGAATCCAGGTTACATTATTCCAGTCCAGCGATTGAATCCAGCAATAATCGTATTAATGTAAACTGGGCATTGAACGATGGTTGTTCTTTTAAGTTTGACCGTTAATCAGTTGTAAATATAATAAAAAAACTGACTATCGAATGGTCAAAAATGATGATAAAAAGAGGAAAGGAGTTTTTGTAATACTATATATTCGCTACACAACTGATTAGCCCCAAAATAGCAACGCTAGGCTTTCTGTTATGTACAATGGGAATTCCAGTTGATTTGCCTAAAATATTCTGTTAGCAGTACGCTTAGATCATAGTAAATATTAACGATAAGTGTGGGAAATCCGTGTTTCACGTCACTATTAGGAAGACAAACTTAAGTGGAAATTTATTTAAAAAAAAGGATACATAGGCGATGGATCCAGGTAAAGATGCAATGTCAATAGACCTACATTAGATCAAAATACGGGAACACAGTGAATAAATTCAGAAAGTAACTAACTTAAACAGTCCCTTAGTGTAAATAGGTCTCCCGTACCGACCAAAGTACTCTGATTGAGTGTGGCAAATCAGACGTATTTTTCTAACTACTAATGCTTTTATACTTAAGTATTTTTATTGTTAACAATTTAATGCAAAATCAAATATCCATATCACGTGTGTTGGTGTTACGAGTGATGACGTATGTAGTGACGTCAAAGCGTCGGCGAGCGCCGCGACGTCTGTTTGTGCACGTTCCGGTTGAGATGATACTGCACAAATATTACACACTCCAACAAGATTGACGATCTTATAATTCCAATATACATGAAAACAGACATATTTACCTACAGTGTTACCAACTTAGGGGAGATCTGCAAACTCTTCTTTTTAAGTAATAACAATTAACTGATCAATCAAACTACAGTCAGTTCAACTTACACGCGCACATAGATCACGTTAGTTAGAATTGAGCGTATAGCAGCCTTTAGTTTTTCAAGAATATAGATCAACAAGTGAATAAAAAATACGTAAATTATCATGCAAAAAGGTCTCTACCTATTACCATTGGTAATGTGAGAACGCAAGTTCAAGATACGCATGTCAAGTAACCACTAATGTGACATAATACCACATCAATATGAAACGAAGCCAAGCAAGGCGATCAGCTAGTATTTTCTAATTGTATCCAATTCAAACAATATCATATCCAATTACACAAAGAAATATTATCGAATAACAATCATGAACTAAATAAAACTACACATTTGACAAAAACATTAAATTGTGCGAAGTGAATAATTTGATAGGAAATTGTGATTTCATTCACAAGTCTCTTAAATCATTACCGTAGCTATCATCTACAAACTATACACAAACAATTAATTCGTCCTTTTCCTTCTCTTTGGAATCAATAGAGATGGCAAATGTTTATTTTAAGTGGTACCACAGTGGAAACGCGGCTTTTGCTTTATTTTACACGTCAAAAAACAATAGCTCGTATTGGTAGACATCTGTCTGTCATCGAGTGGTTCATTTGCGTGTAACTGTAAAGGCTGGGCTTGGGTACGGTCACGGGCAGTGTGCCAGAGTCGAAGTTTCCGCGCCCTGTCGCTGCCATCTCGCTAATAATAATCGCAGTTCCGTGGTAAACCACTCAACTGGGAATTGGGTAATCGTGAGTTAATGATAAAGATTTAATTTCTTAATATTCTATTTGTCTGGTGTACATTAACTATACTATGGTAGATTTACGGTTTCATTACAATAGAATTACAATATAGAATAAAAACGTAATGAAGATCAATTTCAAACGGACCAAATATCGATTACTAAAGGTCACCGCTAGTTGATTACGCACTTGACACAGTATATATTAAAAAAAAAATGGTACAAAATACTTACGTCTAACAGTTCTAATAATTCCTTTAGCAATTTATTGGTATAATTAACATAAAAAGCGGATATATAACAATCGAATGCTCAGTTAAATGTAAATTTAACTGGACAATTGTGTCAAAGCCAGTTAAATAATGTTATTGTAAAATGTAGGCTCTAGGAAGTAGGGCGGGCCGATCATGCGTACACCAAGTATACGAGTATCTTGACCTGAGAAATTGTTGGAATTATTTATCTGAATGTAGAGCGACGCATCTTAGACTCGGAATATATTTTATAGGACTTTTAAGTTTTTACGGAAATCGGAGAAATAAAATATTACGTATATTTAGTTTTACATTCTCTAACTGTCCAAGCTTTGGACGAAACAGTTGTAGCTTGCAATACTAAAAAATAAAGAAAGAATCCAATATAGTAAGTAATGAGTAACGCATCTACTAGTAAAAACTTAACCCTTAAATACTTGTAGATTCAAATTCGATACCAGCATTATAAATAGCATTGGGCACCTAAAATCGATTTTATTTTACTATTAGGCTGTTTACATTTTAGAAAAGGAGCCTATCACGAATTATTATCGACAAAAAGATGGAAGGGCAATATGTCAAAATTCCGTTTTTTTTTTACAATTTTTTCCCATAAGTAAACACAGTAAAGTGTACTGTTTATTAAAAAATCAGGCATTTAAGAGTTAAAGTTAGTGTTAACCTTGATTGTACAGTGTTTTGATTATCCAATCAAACCTTGTTATTGATCACAAGTTCACTAATACGGCAATCTGTAATTTGATCCAACCAGTACTCCTTATAATGTAATTGTTTATTGATTTTCTAAAAGTATAGCTAGCATGATAAGAACTGAGCCTTCTGTCTTGAATTACTCTTATCACAATCATTTAATGATGTGTGCTAACATGAGTGTTAGAACACGTGCACGAAATTAAATCAGTATTGATTACACAATTCATTTATGTATTTTATTTGAAGTTTATTAGTAAAATGTTAACCAATACTTGCTACCAGGTTAACTGTTGAGCTGTAGCACGGGTCTTTGTTATTTAAAAACGATACACGAACAAGTTTTTAAAAAACGGGTTCCATTTACGTTCTATAAGTTGTAGAGGAACAAAAAAAATTAAAAGATCACTAGTCGATAAAAACGTCCAATCTGGGCGCTAATAAAAACTATCGTAATGAATCCGTTTAAGACAACACTTTAGTGTATGCGTTGGGAATAGGGGACATGACGTAAGTACAAAGGGTCCGAGTTGTCAAACGAGAAGTTTTTATCAGGCGGCTGTCGGCGTTGAATAGAAATGAGCCTTGAATAATGCATGTGCAGGTCTCCCCCCGCGAGCCCCGACGCGGGCCCCCCGACCCTCAACGAAACTGATTTGCCGCCGATGTCGGTACAAAACTGATGGCGACAGGTTCTGTACGTTACCGTTGTTGTTAAGCGGTTACGAGAAAAAAAACAAAATGCAAATTGAAGCAATGAACTGAATGTCATTTAGAAAATAAAGGTGTTATCTAGTACTTTGGTTAATGCCAAAACTTATTAGTTGTTTTATGTTTGATTTTTACATAAAGTCTATCATAAAGGTTACTAGGCATCAAGACTTTTTTGGCGAATGTTTGTGCCGTAAATACTTCCTATGTCATATTTTTACCTTTTAATTAGATTATCCCAATAGAACCCTTAACGTAATTTTTTTTTATTAAATAACTATTGGAACTTTTTCGTGCTTAGACTCGTTATAGAGGGTTACCCATGCGAGACATACGCGTACCGTACTCAAGGGTGGCCACAGAGGGGGTTTTATTTATGCAATCCCACATCACACACTGTCGTCCTGCTCCCAAATAACAGAGTATCGAAATCTCCCTTCAAATATATTATAAATGAAACTATTGAGCAAATATTGGCAACACACAAAAACAACAAGTCATTAATTAATCCGTTATTTTCATGTTTTAAAATATAGCAAATTTATATTCGACCTGAATATTATTAAAATCAGTTTATTCGAAGCGACACGAGATGCAATTAAATGAAATAAGTAGTGTGATCGAACGGTAAATGTTCTCCTTAAAAGTTATTAATTAAGGTTTGAGTTTTTTATGTCGGCGTAGCCATATACAGAGCGGTGAAGGGTGCGGACACATCGGACTTTTTGTTTTATATCCTCCTTATGATGCAAGCACATTAACGAAAAAAATTACTAACATATAATTATTTCGTTTAGTACGGTTGGTGTTCTTAAATATTAGTATTGTTAGTCTGTTAATTCGTGTGTATAAGGGCCGACTGCCGCGGTAAAAGCCTCTTTTTTATTTCTAAAAAAAAAAATTGTCATTCACAGTATGTTAGATAATTATTTCAAATTTTGTTAGTTTTTAGTATACGCGTAAATATGTTAAATCTTTGTATTTTGTCATAAGGTAAATAAGGCTATCTTTTAACTATTTTGTTTAACCAGAACTTCATCAATAATGCGTTTCGAATACGAACGTGCATGCAACCGCTACCGTGACTACCTCTAAAATCGAAATAAGTTGTGTTTTACTTACTTAAGCAAACTTACTTTATGGTTATTTCGAAGGTGCCTAAGTACACAATATCTTGAATGTTATCAAAGTATCAGTGAAGAGTAATTCATGAAATTATCATCTAATTAGGTAAAGTGGTTTAAATGATATCAAATCTCAACCGAAAGTTAATTCCATCGGCGTCTTTGATCTTTTAAGAGATTTAAACTAATTATGAAACCAGTTTGTACCTTTAAAAGTACCCTACATATTTCAACTTAAAAAAAAAATAAACATTAATACTTAAAAAAATCGGGCAGTTAGTTAATATCAAGATGTTATTTTAGCCTTTTTTCATATAAAATCGTCAGTTTCCTAGTTAATAAACTAGGAGACAATCCATGTATTTTTTTATTAAATTATCTATCAACTACATACATTCTTGCTTTCCTGTAGATATTAATCGTGTCTTAAACTTAAGTAAAATCGTGTTAAATGGAAAATTACTAACCAATTATATTTCTTTCGAAATTGGATCAAATTAATGTTGAACAAAAATCTTTTACTTCGTTTAAACAAAATTAGGGTAAACTGCCAATTAAAGTTCAATAACATAACCAATTAAAGAAACGGAGCAAATTTAATTAGCCATTAAATATTGCTAACCTTTAAATTTACATTTCCTTGAATTTCTTAAAATGGCTTTTGAAAGTTGACAAATAACCGAAAGATGATACTAGAATATTCCAGATGTTGAATATTGGTAAAAAAATTAAATGTCCCATTCCTTTTTAGGTAGGTTAATAATTAATTACAAAGGTCAATAAAATAAAATAAATGTCGTATAATAAACGCAGGTAATTACTACTTGTGATAAGCACGTGCACCAAAAAAATCAGCAAAAATCTGAGATTACTCGCTGAATTTACTAAATGTTAATTTTACTTAAATAACGATAGCTAATATTAATAGCAAACAGCGAAAATAAGTAAAAAGGAACGTAAAATTCCACTTACGACGGCCATTATGTTGAAATTTTCCTATGATTTTTAGGTGAAGTAAGTGAAAAAATTAAGTGTTACTGTATATTATACAGTAGCTTATATTATCTTGTTCTGAGAGAAATAATGTTTTGGAAGTTTTTACCAGAAAAAAACAGAAGTTAGCGTCAAATGTAGTTAGACTATGATCGAAACGTCACTCGAGCTATTAACCACCACGTGTTGAAGATTACGAGTCCGTAATTTATATTTAGCGACGGTAATCAAATAGGGTGTATGGCGGTACGTTTGCGGCTTCGCAATTTCTATTTTAATTTACCTACGACTCGCTAATACTTTACCAAGTACACGATTAAGGTCGCGCGACGTTCCTCGTCGGAAAAATCTATTATTCCACAGTAACCGTGTCCTGATTGTTTGTTACAATTCAATATTTCTTCATTAACTGTTTTTCTTTACTCTTTACTCTCGTTTAAGATAAAATAGAATTTAAGCTAAACCTTCATCATTAACAAACTAATATTATAACAAATTTTAACAGAGAATTATTCTGAATACTGTGTAACCTTTTACGGATTAGTCTTGTTATAGACAAAGACAGTTTAAGTTGCCAGGGCTTAAATATTATTTTAAACCACGTAACATGTAGTAAGCGCATTCAAGTATCTAAGTAGAATATAAGTACATATAAAGACCGATATATATAATCTCCATATTCGCTATATCGTTTAGAAATAAAGATATTTGCAGCTTCTGTAGACCAGACCCGTGAAGGACTCATTTGGTTCGTTTTATGCAATAAAAATGTATTACAGCTTGCACAAACGACCGCGAAACTAAAAGCGGACATACTCGGACTGCAATGTGCTGTCGGTATTGACTGCTTCAAGTAAACAATGTTTGATGATCTGCAGTTTTATACAAAATTGGCGGTGACTGTTAACGCACCGCTGTTCAAATCCGCAAGCGCTGACCATTTAAAGTTGTATGTACCTATTCATGAGATAAAACAGTCCGCGTATGTCCACACCAAGAGACATTGAATACTAAAAGCAAACGCATCGTGCGCTTCGGATGAAGATAACGGAACTGTGACCCGATGCAGACATAGGACAGTCTTCGCGTATCTTTTCAACGCCTTCGACACGATCAAGTAAACACTCACGAATTAACTAAAAGTTATTCAATACGGTACTTGTTGCTTAAGTTAAATTGTAAACGAATAACGTTATACGTAAAATGGAAAAATAAATAAAAACGAAACATTTATTTTATTTCAAAGGTATAACAATCTACACTGTTATCATACATTATCTCTTACTTCTCAATCGCTTTCCGAAAATATGAACACCCTCACACTAGGCTAGGCCTGTGTCGTGAGGGTTTTATATTGTAAAATTACTGTACAAATGAGATAAAACCCGGTCAAGATATTGAGGGTTACAAAATAAACAATGATATAGCCCAGAGAAGCACGATCCTAAACAAGAATAAATATAAGCTACAAGAACACACACGGAATTTTTTTACATTAGAAGCAAGTGAATTTTTAACTCTACTATCTTAGACAAGATGGCACTCGACATAATGGACATAACTGTATGATATTTCATAATACTGCAAATGGGAAACAAAACAGCATATGGAAATGTAAAAAACATTAAGTAGATAACGCTTAGTGTTATCAATAAGACATTTTTTACAAACCGTTGCTTGAATTGAAGATGCTGTCTCGTAGACAAAACAAAATAATTGAAACTACGGGCTTAGAAATTAATTTACTTCTGAAATACCAACGTAAATCATAAGATTGTAATCGATTTTATTTTTTCTACCTTCCATACGTTTATAATATTATTAAATATCACCCGTTCATAGTGTTTCGATTTACTTGAAAACAGTAGAAAATGTTTGAAAACTTTAACGGAGAAATGTTTTGATCTCATTAGCTAATAATAACTTCATAAGCCGTAGCCTTGGATAAAAAATATGACATAAAATTTGCACGAAAAGTCGAGAAGATAAATCTAGATCATTCCTCCAAAAACTTCAATGACAAAAACAAGATATAAATTAAACGTTATACAATTTATTATATTTAATTAACATCCTTATTTAATAAGGTCTCGTCAGAAGAGAAGGGATCCATTGGATGGCAATGAGAAAGCTGTGTTGTGCCGACAGGTACAATGTGTTGCGACATCGAGATAGGCGTTCAGCCCTGCATGTCGATCTTTAAAGGGTAACTAAATATCAAACAGACCTAGCAATACCTTCTAATACGCAGCAGAAACCAATTGATAACATCTTGAAACATACTTACGATTTAATATTGAAAAGCTCCGCAACACCATTATTCAGTTTAATGCCAAGGTGATAAGCAAATTATTTAGGAAAGAAAATATTAGAACAACCAAAAATTGCTACTACTGATAAAAATAAAACTATATTTTACAATTGAACATAAACAGTAAAGATACGTGTATATTTGAAAAACAATTGAACGAACACACGGCGCCTTATTTTCGCGACTCGAGAGCCATGTAAACTTTATCATAAGCTGGTAAAGACATAGATAATTTAAAGGACATTCGTAGAATAGATAAAGCAAATAGTTGAAGTAACCTGTAAACAGTAGAAGTATAAGAGTGTCTGTTATAATAAAGGACCCGTTGTTAGCCGTCTTCATCGGAGAAAGATAAACAAAGCTGCGACACAACAATGAAGCCTTAACGAACGGTCTGCGGTGTCTACAGTCTACATCGCTTTTGTATTTGACAAAGTAAAGTAACGTTATTAGCTAACATTTTTTATTATTATTAGAACTGTAAATGTGTAATAACGAATGTATTATGTGTAAGGTTGTTTAGGGATCAAAGGAAAAGAAAAAGTTATATAGCTGGCGTCAGAGAGCACAATAGTCCGACCCACGCGGAGCGGTGAATCACGCCGGTGTCGACCATTGGCGCAACGTTGCGAGCTCAGCGCGAGCGCGGCAAAAACATTACCTACTTTTGAATAAGTTCCCTTTCTCTTTCTACACCTTCGAATCAGAGGTGCACGTTCGGGGCCATTCATTACAACAATAATGACAATAATATACAAACAACCACACAATAAAGACTAATACAAATCAAATTAAAGTACAATTCACTTCGTTTGCATATCTCCTAAAAATTGTAACATCGTGTAAAAAAAATAAAAATGTTTTTAAATAACCGGGCGACTGGAGGATGCAAATAATGTTCCGTTTTTAAAAACGAAAACAACACCAAATGGCACATAAACGTTTAAAGAGTCGTAAATACGCGACAAATAAAATATCCTTTCACCTGTATTCGAGTTCGCTTTTTGCTGCGAATGAAAACGGACTCTTAAATTTACGCGGAAGTTGCAGTTTTGATTGCTGTTGTTTATTTACTTGCAGATCTCGTTTCGGTCGTTTGGAGTGCTTTGCAAGTATAAAACAATTGTAAATATCAAGTGAGGGGCAAGTCTGAAAATTGGTAAAATTATCTTAATGATATTGTATTTAAAAACATTACAATTATAATCAGCCAATTTAATTAACACTTAAAATGAAAATTACTGCAACAAAAAACTATCAAAGCGACTAGTTGTAGTAAATGCCTGTCCTTATATGTCATCGAGAACACGAAGTACCTTCACCGATGTTGTAATCATATATTTTAATGTAATTCGCTTATTAATTTGGACGTTAATTTATTGTCACAGAGCAATGATTGCAGGCAAAGCGTGACAGCGGCGCTCGCGCGAGTGACCATGAAGTGCGTAGTCGCCGGCCGCTTGCCGCGATACGTTGCTGGTGACTCATGACGTGACAGCCTATAGAACCAATCTCGAGACAGAAAGAGACGGCGGTATAGAAACCGGTTCGAGATTTCGAGTTTCAATCCGATATGCTCCTGTCTGTAGCGAGTCAACTTCGCTCGAGTAGCTCTCAACTCGAGAAGTAGATCATTGCTTTATTTTGTTTTCTCTTCGAACTTTTTATCGGATCTAGTATACGTCTGTTTTGGTTGAAAGCATTGTTTTGAATTAGCTAAATTATTATGTTTTATCTTATCGTGTGTAATAAAGGTTACCTACTGAACAATTCTTTATCTTGAGGTGGTCTGAGTGGAGGTGATGTCACCGCTTCTTTAGCTCTACTATCTCTGAGCTGATAAGGCGCCAGTTAGGAATGTTCTATGCGAGATTTGAGGATGTGTGTTAGACGAATTTTACTCTAACGATGTTAGTTGAAATAGAAACGGTCAATGTTCGCCAAACTTGATCGTGCGGCTTCGGTTCATGTTAGAGTTACGCTAGAACTAGACAATATCTTACATATTAAGTTACTAAACTTTAAAGGGAATTTCGGGCGAAATTATTTCTTCAGTTCAAAGTGCTATAAATGGCTATAAATAACATTTGAATACTAAGCAGAAAATGAGGAATGTGAACAATATTTATATAATAATTTATTTATGTTTGTATTATATGAAGTTAGAAAAACAACAAGGTACCGTAAAAAAAATGCCACATCCCAATATATTTCATTGGGATTTGGGAGTAACCCTAATCTCAAATCTCCAATACACATACACAGGTCCAAAGGTTAGTATAGTTTTTGTTGAGAATCAACATGACAATTAATTAAGCAATAATATATGGTAATAGGCCCACCCACTACCTTATAGCGTCAGTAAAAGCGATTAGCGGTTGCCGCATGTAAACAGAGACAGACAGATATTGCGCTCTCTGCTGACAGAGGTAGATGAAGGTTTGAAAGGCGACGAATGATTAGTCCGAAGAAAATATGAACACATATTTCTATTTCACAAAGGTTAATTCAAAGTAGAAAAAAAAACAATCAATGAGTTTAGAGATTCGTCATGCAGAAAAGACGAACGTGTACTAGATCAAATTTAAAGTCAGTGTAAAAATTTGCGCGGTAAACTCGCGTGTCACAATCACCGAGCCGCGCCGCCGCTGAAGAAAGTCTTCGCAGATTACAGGAATTTTCCGAGTGGCTGCAAACGATCGCGTCTCGCTCGATCATTAAATATATTTTTTTTTACAACCGACCACAGCTTGTACGAGGTGAAAACGCGTTCATCTGTTTGTTATACTAATTGCTCACAGGCTCACAACTGTTTTATAATTTTCTAATCGGTTTAATTTGACGACAAACAAGTAATTCCTATTTGAATCTTCGCATGTTATTACGAAAATACATTTTTTAGATGCGATGTAGAGAGTTTAATAGAGTGAAATAAAAGTTATCAAGAGTAATTGTGTACAGTTTCAAAGGTGATTGGCATTAAATATACGAACGTCTATTGCTACTAGGTACTGCAAGGTATCAAGTTACTGATATACTATTGCTTATTAAAGATACACGCTGGGTGCAACATGGAGAATTGTAGCGCGTCATATAATTTTATAATCAAACAACAATTAACGTGAATGTTATTAAAAATACACGAAGACAAAACCAATAAAATAAAACACTATGAAAAATTGGCTCTAACTCAAAAAGAGAAGATGAAAGCTAAGTTTTTCAAACATTTCATAGCATTGAGCATTGATAACCGAATGCGGATGAATAGAGAAATTAAAGACACGCTCTATCGACGACGGCGCGGCGCAGCGGCAGGAAAAACATGTAAATCTGTATAGTGAAGCGTTTCAATGGATTTATTACTTGTCTCGCGTCACTGCGCACTTGATCCTCTCTTTATTTCATACACCACTGTTTTGTATTTTAATTTTTTGCCTTATCGATCGCATGACATGATGTGAACAAACTGGGATATTATTCCTTACTAGTACCAATAGACAATTTTGTGAAGGTTAGCGCAGCACTAAAATGTCGAATTGTAATCAGATGTTATATTGGTTTAGGTTAAGACGATGGTGAATTTGAATAAGTTATCGTTACTTTAATTAACTGGCATGTTTAATTATTGTGTCAACTCTTTGAAAAATTAAAATAACTACCATGTTTAGGATGATCACTTTTTAGTGAAACAAATTCTTCTTTCTCTCTCCTTTACCTAAGGATTAAGTTCTTGACGACGGAACAATTTTTAGTTCTTCCTTTGTTGCCATTCGCTTGACTTTCTATACGACTCCCACTTTGTCATTTATCTGTTGCATGTATGTTCTTGGTTTTCCCCTATTTTTCCTTCTATTATGGGGTTTGTTTCTGATCTGTATTATTTTTTTAATACGGATCTTTTACTTTTTATTATTTCAAAGGACTTATTCGGATGTAGCTCGTCCGCAGACATAGTTTACAGTACCACTGTAGAATTTTATTCCATTTTATAATGAGGCAAGACAAATTGAGATACCGTAGTGACACGAAGTTGGTATCTTTTGTATTGTACAGATACAAAAGATAAATCGTGGTGAGGTAAACGAGGTCAGGGAAATCTGCGACATCCAGGGTCAGTATAAGAAGAATTTACATAGATAAGAGGAATTAAAACTTCAAATCGCACGGCTTGGTATAAACTACGCCAGAGTCTAAATTACTGTGAAATATACAAAATTCAATAAACAGTTCCTCTTTAAATATTCTGTCTGAGTTGCAATCTAAGTTTCGTTTAAAAATAATAAGCGTGAAATGAAATACGATAAGCTTTGATAGTTTATTGCTTCGTAACGATTTTAACATTGTAAAATATATTGTCAAAATAACGAAAGTAAAATATTCAATGAATCATGTTATTAATTAAATTAATGGTAAACAATGGTTTAATTATCAAATTAGCGTTTAATTTTTTTTCTATCCCCACATCGAACTTCAGATTTAGAAAAGGAGCCCACCGTCTTGGCAGATTTTATTTCTTGATAACGAAGTTGTTAAGCTATATTAATAACGTTATCTATAAGCACTAGATTTAAATTGTAGTCTAGATATGAGACGTTGTTTGTTGGCGCGGCGTATCGGCGGGCTACTGTTGCGTGTTGCGACAACCGAGGGAACCGGTTCCGCCGCCTCCCACCGAAACGGCGCCAATCCTTGCCCGAGCTATCGGCGCCCGTTAACGCCACAACATCTTATTGCTTTCTCCACTTATCGCTTCTTAATTTGTGTTTAATTTCTTATCAGATAATGACTAGAACGGTTAACTCGCTCAAACGTCACTGATAAACTTTATTACATAAGGGGGCAAGGAGAGAGGAAAATTTACGTGTTACGACATTTAATTGATGTCAACCATTGCTGGACACTTTCGACTGTCGAAGGTCTGTTGTGTAAAAAAGCCTTCAATAGTTATTAAACATATTATTGGGTTCTCTTGAAACGTCAATTTAAATAATAAATAAACAACAATCCATGTCCAATTAAACTAAATACAAAGCTCAATTTATTGGGTACATTTTACTGGTTAACTAAAAACAAAGGTTTATTTCACCTTAAATCATCAGTCTCATTTTAAAATCGAAAACAATTAATTCGAATTTGCTCATTATATTTACGTCTTAACGGAATTTTGAATACTCATAAATATGTCAGCACGAATGCCAATGATGTGAACGAAGCAAATGGTCGTAGGTCAATATCGACTGATGGTAGAACATTTACAAATGTTCTACAGAAAGTAAGGAAATATCTTGTTCTTGATTTATGTCGTACGCCGAAAATTATTATAAAAACATTAATAATATTTATTTTGTAGTGTAGACATAGCGGTTAATGTTAAGATCGTGTGTGGCATTCGATTTAAAAGTAATAGGAATTTTGAGAACATATTAGAGTTGAAAATTTTATTTGTTGTGAGCTTACAGACAAATAGAGGTGAAATAAATATTACAAAGTTATCCATTTTTGGTCGTTTAGACCCATATCTGTTTCTGAACTCTGTCTACCACGTGACCGTAAGGCGTGAAATTATTGTAGGTGTGATGTTGAGTGCACTATATGATCGTAGTTGACGACAAATCAACATAAATCAATTCATGTTTATCGCCGCGCCCGTGCCAAAATCTAACTTCCTTACAATATGTAGCTCTTGTCACGAGTCCAAAATGAAATTGAATCTTTTTTTTTCTCTCTATAAATTTATTACAGATGAACTGTATTTCAAGAGTTACGCCAAAAGTCTTTGAATCCGTTCAAGTGTATCAATTTATGATTCGTTTTTTATCTGTACTGTTATTAAGATTGATGTTGCATCTCGCGTTAGTTATTATTGTGAATTTGCCTCATGCAAAACAATGATGACTTGCACGTGTTTAACTGATCTATGTAAATTATAACGCAATGATTTTTTTTCTTAAAAGTAAACAATTTGAATACACATTACCCTCAACAAGTGACAGTTAACTGTGCACTGAATTGACATAAATTATTGATATATAATACAATGATTTCCAGTATTGTTTATGTCAATACTCCACAGGCGGTAAATTAAGACACCAGATCCCATGTTTTAAGTTAACTATCGCAAACTCTCGACTTGATTGGTAACATGTAACATTAAAAATATCCAATAATGTATTGTTAATTGATTTTCAAGCAACAATGAATGGATTATAATTATTCTAGTATTGGCACTGACTACTTTTATTAAGCGGGCTTGATTTAGATTTCGTTTTAGTGCCAACAGTAGAGCGATCGGCGTCAAATTATCTAACGAGTGGAGAAGATTGACAGCGATATGTATTCAGACGCGTCCCATGCAAATTAGAGTCAAAACTTGGCTCGTTGAGGGGCAACTTCCTGCGCACCCAAATTAGCCGGCCACTGAGAGTTATTGCGTGTTGAAAATTCGCATGGTGGCCACTTCGAATTCGGTGATTTCCGTCGGAGATTTATCGCCGCAGGTTGTACACCTGCGACCGATGCGTTTCATTCATGAGCCGGCCGAGAAAGATCCGCGCCGGATAATAACAGTTGGCTTTTCTCGGAAACTACGGCGCGGAGGCTTCGCTGGGTGACCGTCCGTCTCGCTTACTCTGGGACGAGGGAGTGAGAGCGAATGGGCGGGGCGAGCTCCGGTCGTCGGCGGCCCGCTGCACTCGCAGGTCGCCGCGTCCTCCACACTTCCCGGCTCTTCATTACGGCCGCTCGGCGCTCGGCGCTCGGCGCTCGGCACAGGAGGTCGCGGCTAACTCGGTGGCATCACCTCGACAACGTTGAATGAACAACAATTCTAAGCGGAAAACCGCAAACCTTTAATTGTGTTATATTGCGCGCGGACGAGCGATAATTGACTTACTTCAAGCGGGCTTGCGCGTCTTTGGCTATCATATTGAGCGGTTGTTTATATCATAGTATTATTGCTATTAAATATGCAGCATTTCCCAAATACACTATTGTGTTCATATGATTGAAAATCGAACCATACACATGCGATTAGCTAGATACTGTAAGCGCTAGATTACGAGAATCATTGTAAAACAGTCGATTACATTAAGCGCGACGAGGCTCGTAATTCATATTTTACAGTTGGTGATAAGGAGTGACGTTGGCAGCGCGTGTAAAGCCTCGCAGCGTGGCTGTGTTCACGTGTGCTTGTTTCCAGTGCCCCGCTCGGGTCACCTCGTGCTTGACAACAAACACGCCTCTCGTATGCGTTGAATATGTTAATTTTACTTGGACAATGAATCATGTTAACATTTGTTTTGTTTAGGTAGATACATGGATATATGCTGCTAAAATCGGACGTTGATGACAATATAAAATGATTTCATCACATTTTGATTTATAGATATTTTGATCGATGGGTAACTCATCGATGTCACTATCATTCATAATTAGGAAAGCAAACTCATTACGCGATGATTTCAAACAGAAAACACTTACTCGTCGATTTCATTTATTAAATGGGAAAAGTAATATCGACCACTGATTGTACATTTCAATGATTCTTTATTGTGCAGCAGAAGTAATTCTTTGGGCGTCAACAAGACGAATGGGCAAACTCGTAAGTACTAACCGAAGTGTATCGCTGGAGTGTAATTGGCTAATCAATCGGGTTCAATACTAACGGTAATTCTGCAATGTATTCAATTGCGTACGATTTGTCTCTTGACGAGAGATTGTTACAGAATAAACCTGAATAAAAAAGTCACTTATTTCTCAATTGTAATTGGTGATTCCTATAATTTTAAACATAATCTACCTATTATAAAGAATCTATTTCATTTGTTGGTTAAATTAACAAACACTAATGTCATTGATCTTAATAAGATTTTATTTGTAGAGTTGCCATTCTATATTATTTTACCTTAATTGTCTTATCTTAAGCACATTAAAACTTCAGAAAAAAGCGAACGAGTTTCAAATCACGTACTAATGAATTTATTTTATAGCGTTCACGACTTTCTCCAATCTAGATTTAAGTATTAACAAATAAAAAGGAATACAACAAAAACTAACCTTAACTTGAAATTAACTAGCTTAATATAACTCCTGACTGACTGATATGTCCTAAAACAACTAGCAATAAAAAATATCTGAATATTTGATACGTAAACTAATTTACATATTCCTTTTAATTGCTACCATTACGCATGTACGACTAGTAATTTATATCGAATAAATAAAATTCTTCAAGCACAATTATTTTTATATTGGACACAAACCCTTCATTAATTATTACAATTGTCGGTTGAGCTGAACCGTTTCAAGACCGCTACAAATATTTTATTATGACCCCCGCATAACACGTTAATATTTTTTACGGAATGTCATTTTTTATAAAGTACTAGAAAAAGCAATAAAACACTTTTAATGTATGTTATTTGCCTTGTTCCTTTATATCGCATGACTATCGTTAATTATACAATTGTACTATTTTGTGTATAACAAATTAATGAATTTATGTTAGTCTAGATCTAGATATGAACGATTAATTTTTATTCGGTATTTAAAAAAATCTGCTCGACAGATATAACGGTAATTCACTACATATTTGTCAATGCGATCCAAATTAACTTTGTATTTACAAAGTAGGTTCATTCGATTGAGTTTAATGCAAATTACTATAGATAACCTTATTAGGTTAATACAGTCGTAAAAGATTTTTCGCATAAATAAGACTTTTTATGCAGAAATCTCAATCAAGAAACGCTTGACTTGGTCGAAAGAATATCAAATCACATTACATATTAAAATTAGAACGAAATATTACAGGGTAATTATTATAACCAAAATAAGACAAGATGATAAACTTACCTTAATTATATTAAAACTGTATTTAAAGGACAAATAGGACAACAATATTACACATAATATTATAACATTAGCCAGATCATTGCAATAAACGCAAAAAAATATATTAATAGTCGACTGAAAAAAAACGATTCTCTCAAGTTGTTCAACATGTTTTATTACCGCACCTAATTCTTTCCATTATCGATTTACTATGACTCATCTCAAAACTCGATGGCACATAATAGATTAAAAAATACTAATACCTTATTAAAAACCGGTTTTACAACGTCGTTAACATTTCCGGTCAAAAATTATCGGATGTTCTAATGCGTTTCTTAATGCGCGCTAAAAAAGGCATTCAATATCATGGCTTAATATTCATCATTACCAGCTCACTATATGTCCCCCCCCACTGAGGGGCTCGGAGCCTACCCTAAGTTAGGGTGACTAGGCCTTATTCAACCACGCTGGCAAGGGCGGATCCAGCTTTGGCGCCACGGCCGGGGGCACATCATCGCCCAGCCCGAATATATATTTATATATTTTGTCAAGCTCTTGACCAGCGCAAGGGGGTTATGACCCCCATGACCCCCCTGCATCCGCTGTTGCACGCTGGCCCACTGCGGGTTGGTTGACTTCACACATATATTTTTAATTTCTTCGCCCATATGTGCAGGTTGCATCACGATGTTTTCCTTCACCGTAAGAACGTCGGGTAAATTACGTACTTATGAAATTCGAAAAATCTAAAATCATATTGGTACAATATGGATATTGGATTCGAACTCGGGACCTGTGGATTGCAAGTTTAGCGCTCAAACCCCCGAGTCACCAACGCTATATTATTATTACTAGCAAAAAAAGCTAGCATAATAGATAACTTAAAGAGCAAATAGGAAAGAGGTCTTATTAATTAGTAATTGTATTTTTTTAAATAAATATTATGATTGTACTTGTATATGGTATTGTAAATATGTCAATACAAACCTATTGCTTTATTTCTTCCTGTCTCCACATTGTTTTCACAGATGATAAATAGTTAAGCACTACTAAGCAAACAGTCATTTACTAGAACATTCAAATTCATTCTTAAATGTTAATATTCATATACTTGTACGTGGTTTTTAATTATCTATTAAAAATATTTGAACACTTATAATCTAAACAGATAAGTTCTACTGTCCAAAATATTGCCATCCGACGTATTATCTAAAAAAGTAGCGATAATAAAATGTATGTGTAAAAATAATATGACAGAGGGTGTATCGTGAATATTCGTGAGAACGTTTTCGTAATGTTATCGACAAAAGTATTAAATTTGTGCAGCGTAAAGTACACCGACAAATCTTAAAAATACATTCTCGCAACTGACATGATAATATCCGTAATAAACCCTCTGGCACTCATTACGTTCGGGATTGGTTAACAATATAAATGTAATACGTATTTATCTAAAATGTTATCGTGTATCATGTAAATCCTTGATAGAGCTAAATGTTTCCAGTAAAGAAAGAATATAAGGCCTCAAGCAAAACAAAACAAAGGTGACGTGAGTAAACTATAGATGAATCATTACGTTTGTTATAACATACGATAGCGAAATGTGAAGTAGTCAATGATAAGGAGATTATGTAGATAGAGATATTACTTTTACTTCTGGGACCAATTATTTAAATGATAACATTATCTTTTAAATTTAGAAAAGTCATGGCTATCAAATGGTTACGCGGAATTCACTATATCCGAAGGCTACGCTTCAATAGCGGATGGAAACTATATGATATTGTTGTTGATAATTGAAAAAGCGATAGGTTTATCACGATACTATACAAAGAAATAAAAAATATTGCTAACGAAAGTAATAGATCAATGTCGCCTTGACTTCTTTTACATTCAATGTTCTCAATTTTTGTTTAGATAAATGAATTGTAGTCGACTACATGTAATATTTTAATGTAAAATCTAACAATATTATAATCGGTGATGCGTGTATTATTAAAAAATAACGTATTATGCAAATGAAGTAGGAAGCATCAAAATCCGCCAATGGTGCGTGAAACGAACTTTATGCCGTTGCAGGGTGTCGATATTTATTCATGGGAAGGAATATTAAACGCAATTAAATAATAATAAATGCCTAACACATCTGTTTGTATCGCTTTTTGTTCAAGTTTTATAAAACAGTTTTTTTATTCGTAGTCAAATTGAATCTCATAACACAGATTGCATAAACAATAAACGAAATGTATTCACAATTCCCGACTTGCATCGGTAAGCGATCGAGACATTTTGACATTGACCCTGAATACACTTTTCATAGACAAAAGGTCTATTACGAATATTTGAGTGACCATTACGAGAGCGTTTTCGTAAAGTTATCGACAAAAGTATGAGATTTTTTGATATACTTACCGGTAGCACTGCACAAATCTAACACAAATGTCGATGACGTTACGAAAACGTTCACAAGAATATTCGTAATAAACCCTCTGTTCTATTTTTGAGTGTTTTCATAATACTAGCTCATTGAAAACAACGACCAAGATATTTCCACATTTTTTTAATAACTGATACGATACCGAACTACGATTTTTAAAAATACAACTGGAATTTATTTCTAACTTGTTACCTTTATAAGGATATATCTAAAACCTTTATGTTAATGTGCAAGATATGTTTATGAGCACAATAAATCAATCAAGTAATCGGAAAATACGCACCGAATATGGAGACTAGTTGAGCGTGGGATGGAGAAGGAAAAAATAAGCACATTAATCGACACAGAATCTACAAAATGACACCATTTTAAAATACAAAAGAAAGACTAGTTAAATTAAATAACTAAGGATATTCTATTTAACAGACTAGCTTTCGCCCGCGACTCTGTCCGCCGGAGAATTAAAAAAGAAAACAAAAGTAAGTAGCCTATGTGTTCTTCCAGACTATCACCTACATCCGTTCAGCCGTTTAGGCTACAAACTAAAAGAAACATCCATCCATCCATCTAAACTTTCTCATTTATACTATTAGTAAGGTAATTTTCAAGCAGAAATGATACGTTTTATCATGTTAATATTATTTCCGACCAATTTACGCTAACTGTTTAAATCATTCAAAATGCTTGATTATTATTCGCATAATTTTACATTTTTTTTCCAATCGTTGCGTGTAAACAGGATTAGTTCCACGTATGTAGATTCGATATGATACAGTATGTTGTGCTGGGAATCTGCGTCGATACTTTAAAAGTCACGCGATCCTACAGACGTTTCCGACATTCATCAGTATACCCAAACATCAAATACATCGTTTATACAAATTTTACACGAAGATAGGGAAGTGAGGAATAGGTAGAGCAGTACGGTTGACACAGCAGTACAGCATTGCTTTACTGTTTTCTCATGTTCTACCGTTATGTGAACATGCATCCGTATCTATATTGGGTAACATTGAAAATACACTAAAATATTATGAAAATAAGCTTCTGGTGTAAAATAATTTTATTTGTATATATTGTTTGGTTTTTTATTTGTAACGATTGAGATTATGACATGTGGTATAAGTTTTAAGTATCATACGATGATAAGAGATTATTTACGTGAAATATATCGGATTATTTTTTTTAATTTTGTCAATATATTACAATATTAAATTCCTAATTCTGTTTAATATTAAAAGTAGGTAATTTTTATGTACCTAATATTTTTAATTGATCAAATTAAAAATCATTTTTCTTTATCTTTTACATACCTAATATTATGGAATAGTAGCTTTTGCTAGCAACTTAGTACTTAACAATAATGTAGATTTTTAATGGTAAATTAATATTAAACTGCGTCTAATATTTATTAAGTTTATTTGTTACATACAAGAATATAAATATTTATAATGTTAGTATAGATAAAAAACTTAATCTAATCTATTTAAGTTAGTAAGGAAGATATAATAAACGTGTGAATCTGTGAAACTAAATTCCTAGAATGGCACCATATGACGATGCTATCGTGATATAATCCTGTGCCTCGCAGAAATGATAAGCTGATAACCAAGAATAATTAAGACAGATAACGTGTACATGTAAGATTACATGAAACTTGTTACGATTAAAGTATTTTATGACTTGTAAAATGCATGTTTCAAAAGCCCTAATACAAGACTGAAAAAGTTCCAATAGAAAGCACATTGCTTATATGCTTTTGCATGCTCGTAAGATGTTTTTCTCGACCTACGATAACGGAGAAGAGTGTCAAAGATTTTCCTTTTATATTTTTCTTAAAAACGTCTATATCTCCTTCATGACCGTTCTTTATGCAAAATTATTGGATCTCAGTCGAGTAAGTACTTTTATAACAGAACAATTACTAAAACAGTTGATTAACCGCAATCTGCAGTGTTTAAAGATATTGTTTTTATAGTGAAAGTTGCCAACCGAACAAGTGGCTACTGGAATCACCAAAATAGCGAAACGACTGCCCTTAAGCATCCGCATTTGCAGATGCGTTGCCTAACTTTAAACTACAGAGGAGGGGGCGCATAGAACGAGGATATTTCCCCTACCAATGCCTATTCTCCGGCAAATCCACTTGTAGCAGCATCAAAGTGAACGGGATGCCGCGTGTTGTATGGAAAGTGTCTTACCGATGTTAGCGTAGTACCCGGCGGGGTGCATCGTGCGAATTGATCACCGCTGGAAACGTTCCATTTGACACTTACCTAAAATGTAAACAGAACACGTGTTAAGTTATAATGAGGTAAATAAGCAAATATCTTTGAAAAATCAAAAGCTGAAGGGATGGAAATGGAAACGTAAAAACGTAATGTAAAAAAAGCTTCCGTTCGTAAGACCATAGAATTTGATTTAACCGACTTATAAACCTACAGATTAATAAAAATGTTTGTAATCGGACACTAATACAATATTGCAAATTGTACAGGAAATAATGTATTAATTTTATTGCACTATCATTTGATTATTAAAATCGAAATGAGGATTTAATAAAAATAATTTCAAAGTCAAAGTTGTATTTGTTTAAAGATCTCGATAAAAGATAAAGTCATAAAACGTAACTCGACTTTATATCATACAAGTGGACGTATATAAAATCTTTCGAGACGCGCACGCGAATCAGAAATTAGCACCGAACGTATTCGCTGTGTATTTGCATTTTTTTCGGTTGATCTTTAGAAAAAAAGTTTTTTCCTGTCGCATGACTAACTATATAGCGTTGCCAACATTTACTAAAATCAAGAGCTTATATACGAGATGATTCATGCTTTTAAGAACATTTTAAAAACATGAAACCAGGAGAAATATACTATTCTGTGCGTAATAAAGCCCTGTTGGCTATTTAGTTGGTGATTGTTTTAAAAATGTACTAACAGAGACTACGATTTTGACCTAAATACCTTACCATAAATACAGGGTAGACATAACTGCCCTATTGCAATAAATTTCAAAACCACACAACCAGTCACTTTCAGTTTACATGTCCTTACATTACTTTCACAGAAAATTTTCCATTCAGTTTTGATCACTTAATTTTCGTGTGTACAAACAACTTTAAGCAATATAGCTTTCGTAATTTACGTTTAACTTATTTTTATTGACAACCAAATTACACTTAATATCTTCACCTTCGAGAGCTTAAAAATATCGATCAACAAGTTTAAAAATAATTGCTAAAAAATTGGACCAGACCGGCACAAGATGAAAGAAACGAAACCATTATTGTAATATTAAAAACAAAAATACTTATAGGGATAACTTAGAAATTTCAGAAGTTTAATTAATACATGGTAGATGTGAGTTTATGTAAAAATATTGTCAGTAAACGAAATCGATTTGATTGAAAGTGGATACACGAAAAGCATTTCGATATTCGCGTGACATTCAATTTGGGCGGACTGCATTACTGGATGTTGGATGGTATTGCATACGTCCATTGTGCATGGAATATTCGGCATAGGGGCTGAATGCGAGTGGAGGCGAGGCAACTCGAGGTAGTCGAGGCGAGGCATGTCCCAGCCGAGGCATGCGGACACACGTGGCTCGCACGGCAGCCTGCACGGAATCTGACCGAATGCCCATCGGGGCCCGATTGTTAGCTAAATAGCGATGGCTTATTTATGAGATTCTCCCGCTTGCGGCGACGATTCCGACGGCAGAGAATAAGCTTGTGGTATTTTCAACTGTACGCAAATTGACTTGTTAATACATTTAACATTTGATATTTGAATTTTGTTGTACTTTCAACATAAATATCTATATTTTATATAATACAAAAATAGATACTGCCTGGGATTACTTTTTTTTTAAGTTTTTTAAGCTAGCGCTAAATTAAACAATTACTACTGCAATATCGAGTAAAGAGCTAAAAAAGGCAGTTATGAAGACCTGAAAGATACTTATAGGAGTAGAATTAAATAGAAAACTAATAATTGCTGAAGATAAACAGAGTTTCATCACCTATTACATGTTACGAACACAAAGATAAAGTTAAACTTTAGCAACAACGTTGCTTGAAACCGACTATTATTATAATGTCTAAATCCTTTGAACGAAACAGACGTGAGAAAGATAATCCTCATAAACAAGCGATTAGCAGCTTTACATTGCGTTGCAACTGTTGTGTTGATTTGAAACCTCTTAGCACATAAAGCCATTGACTACATACTAGTTGCTGTGTCTTACAATTTATTGTCTAAGCTAGTGCTTTGAGTACGACGAAATCCGAGAACAGATGTGTGTTACAAAAATAAACTTTCTAATCTACGAATTAGTTTAATGTTCTTTTTCACTTTCGTTGTCAAGAGCACTTTAATGAATAAATATTGCGATTACCGTTACATTATACTTCGGTACATGATGGTTCTTTTCATATAAATTACGTCCAGTGCGGTTATTGTTTTTGAATACAAATTAAATTTCATTAATAAGTGCTATAATAAATCTGCCTACCCCACAATAGATACCATCGACAACACATACCTAACTCAACGCTTTTATTATCAATATACAAATAATATAACATAGCGTATATCTAAATGGGATGGTCTAATATAGATATTTAAACATAAAGGGCGTATAAATCATATTGTAAACTCGTGCCCAAGAATTTTAGGCATGTAACGAACATTGTCTTAGACAACGGTGTCTAGGATAACAAGTATTAACATAATATACGTAATTAAATAGTTTATAATGGCTCAGACGTCCTCTCCTATGCGGTAGGCTATTAGGGCGGCATTAGGCGTCCACTTAAGCCACCTCAAAGCTAAGGTATGCATTCAACACCAAAAAGCGAACATAACTCGGCTTACGATGCCATACCGATGTGGTAATTTTTATAAAAGGTATTCACGAGAAATTTTAATGAAGGTTTCAGCTGTAAGTGTATTTATATGCCCTCGTGTTTACGACTCGAAAACGTCCGTCCGCCGACCACGGGACCGGTGTCAGTCAAAAGCGATCGGGCAGCGAGATATCTTGCATCGGAGGTTCGAATCTGACGGCTTCGCTTTAGGCGACCTTACCGCTTTACTTAACAGTACGCTTTTAACGGCGCCTTATCGTCGAATCAATCCGGAGCGGCGATCGAGAAACAATGGGACATTAATAAAAACGTTACTTTTACTAGAGCAAGCCGTGGCGCGTTCCGTCTCTACGGAATTAGAAATCTGATTGTCGGGCAGTAAAACTTATTATTTATTCGCTAATAGATACTATAGGCACAATGTCCGAGCATTTTATTTAAACATCCGCTATACGCATTTTAATTAAGACGAAAATTATTCTCGCCTCCTGAAGAAATTTTTGACTTCAACTAAGTTACTGAAATAGAATACCTATGTTATTAAATTAGTTAGTAAAACATATGTTATGTAAAAATGAAATCTTAACATAATATTAAGTTTACGTAGAAACCTCGAGACAAGTTAGTTTTTCTTACAATAAATAAAACATAATCGATGAAACGGTATGTAGCAACATTTATTATAGTTATTGTTTAGATTCCGACACACAATGCCTATTAATGCGTTTCCTGTTTTAATGCTAGGAATTAAATAAATAGAAACAAAAAGAATATTTTTCTTGTAGTTAAATGTTATAAGATAGTAAATATGTAGTTGTAGATAGATCAACAAGGACAGTTTGACACGTGTAACTTTCAATGACGACCACTAATGAAGATTTCTAGTCATATGGTTTCAGCCTTGACTCATTTAGAATTCAAAAACACTAGAAAATAATTTTAAAATTACTAGAGAAAAACAAATTGTAAGCTTTTTAACAAGGTTAAATGGATAGAAAATCTATAGATGCAAAGTTAAAGAAGCTACTCGGGAATAATCACATAAATTTCATCAAATTTAAGTGCAATAAAAACAATATGGCAGCTTTTGATAGCAGTAAACTTACAAATTTATTTTAATGACAATCAAATGTTTCTTTATTAAGGTAATACAAAAACCAACAAAAGTGATTTCAAATGCTACACCAATTAAATAAGAATAATGGATCGTTGTGCCGGGCATCAGACGAGCGGTGGGGCAGCGGGCGGATTGTTGGAGGCTTCGGACGCGTCACTAGATGAAAAAGCACGAACCGAAGTCCGATGAGAGGTATGCGAGGAATGAAAGGGAGCATCCGGCGGCGGCGATTGTTGCCAGTTATCACTGAATGTTTTCCCCGGGTGTATTTTGTGCCGCCACAAAAAAACAACATAAAGGGCGGGCGCGGCGCGTTTGAGACACCGCCCCTGTGGGAAAATCGTCGCCAGAAAACTGCGACGCGAATAAATTATAAGCCCTCTCACGTGGAACGCGGCGCATGCCTGAGTTTGTAATGGAAAGCGCGGCTACGGGACGTATGAGCAAAAATTATCCGATTCGTGTTAGCGTTCATTATATCCTTGTTGAATTCAAATCGATGAATGTGATAAAACTGAATACAAACTCGATTGCTTTCGAACAATGTGCTTTATAAAAACTTTCTTACACATTTTGTGTTGATAAGTTTATGGTGAACCTAGAAGGTGAAAGCTTTCAACTTTTTTTAGTACATGGTTATGAACGACTTGCGTTTTATAGAACTGATATTGATCTTTGTATAATATAATAATACACTTTTATTTGCAAACTCCATTCATTATAATTCAAATTTCCCTTTCTATACACGGACAGATTCCTAACACAACAATGATGTCTAGTCAAATTAATATTCCTATGTAGACATTATACAATGTATTAATTAAATCACATAATATTATCTTGTTCAATCTACCAACTTTATAAAGCATACGAATAAGTTATCAGAAGTGCTTAGATCTGTCTGCTGGATTACACTTTGATACATAAATACAAATAGTTGTCAGGCGAGCTGTGTAAATGTCGCTCGATCTCACGCCGATGGGCAATCATTAGCGAAAACGTACCGGCCCGGAATAGAACTGACGCTAGTTTCACACGAGGGCAGCACAGACAGACCATTAAGGCAATTCAGTATTGATATTGTTTGAACTTAATGCTGAGACGAGAGTCCGTAGACATTTCGTTAGGAATATCGCTAAGCGGCGAGTCAAAAATGTATAAAACTGTTTATTCTAATAGCACTTTTTGTTGTCTTCACAAGCCATATCGCTAATCGAATATGACTTTACACACAGTACAGAATACTGTTTTCACAGGAGGCAGTGTTTAATGATATTAGAACTACGCTATCCTATTTATCTGTCTCACAATGCTACCTTCGTGTGAAATTGACATGACAGCGGAGCGATTGCGACGAGGTGATGGATGACGCGAGCGAGTTATTACCGCCCGCTTCTACAGAGCTAAGTCGTGAATACTTTTTAATATGAATCTTATATCAACGACATAAAGTTCACAATTTTATCATGTAACAACATATAAGCGCTGAAGTCTGTGATTGTAACATCTCCAAGCGGAATTACACGGTAATGGAAAAATGCGTGTTGTCTTTGTGTTGTTACGGCTGACGTAGGACAATAATTTGTATAATATAAGTACGATTAATAACAAACATGTAAACATTCAAATTATAATATTTCTTCATCGAATTTAAGTCGATTGATTTAAGTTATTAATAAGAATTAAGTTTCTAACTTATCTAAATAGGTATCCAAATACACATAAAACCAACTACTTTGTAATAGCTTAAATTGGACCAAACAGAATAAATTACATTTTAGATTTAGATCCTCAAGTAGGGTATGGGGTTAAAAAGTTGCCAGCTAAATTATCTCGGCAATAAAACAGTACGACGACACTAGACGCGAGCGGCTTCGAGCCGCGCATTGAAAACTCGCAGAAAATGCATCGGCGATAAGAAAAAATTGAGTCCGAGTCCGCATATAAGAACACACGACCACGGTGACATTCCATGGGGGATGCCGCGCGCGCCGAGACCTAAAGTAACCATTTACCGATTGCAGATAGGTACGCCAGGGCCGCGCGATCTCGTCGGAACGACTCAGTCTATACACGTTATGTGTAACCTAAATAAGTAAGAAATACTTCTTTGCTGGCGATTTAACGAGGCCTATACGACCATTAACTACATACAGGTTACTCGAGTCCAAGCGGTTAATGTATCGACTTTTTTAAACGAAAATAAAAATGCTGTCGCATCTTTGATGCAGGTGTTAAAAAAGTATTGACACAAACGACAAAGGGTTTTTAAATCCAAATAGCATATGAAAGTTCCTTCCTATTGTATACTAAACATCTTTGCTTAAGACGTCATTAAAGTAACAAAGTTTACGGTTAACGGTTAGCGTCGCCGTGGAGTAAAAAAAGCGGTCCTGCGGTAACGCCAGTGTTTTCTATCCCTGTCTAACCAAGGATGTTTAGAAGAAATTGGAGAGAGATGGTGTTGGGCTTTAATATGCCGCATCTAATATGAATCGCGGTTAATTTATAGTGCGACAGCCGCTGCGCCTAGCGACAGGCGGCGGTGGCGTCGCTACATCAATCTTTGAGTCTCGGCAATCGCTTGAACCACTCTACAATGTTTCGCATAAATCATATGCAAAGGAAATGAATCATAGGCCCTAATTTATCAAAAACAACCATATTTTTTATGTTACAATAAATAAATTCGTGGTACTTGCAGCAATTGGGTGAATAAATCATTATTCAGGTAAATTAAACATGTCAATCCATTTTAAAAAACTTTACCCAGTTTATTTAACGCCTCGTTTATAAAAAAAAGTTAAATGTGTGATCGCATTTTTAAAAATAAAATGTTATCGTTATAAAAGCTGTCCATAAAGCAAGGCTTACGCATGATGCGTTCCTTCCGTTTACGAACTGGTTTCAGGATATCGCTCGCAGCGGAAAGGGCTTTAGGGTTTGCGAATAGCGGATGTTTTAATACAAATAAATAGAACAATATACCAATAAACATAAATTTATAACTACGATTGAATATTTTTCCCGGTTAGTCGAAATCGTCATGGTCTAAGTTGCCATGACATCTGTTGGTTATCTCATTACCTATTATAGACTGACCAACTTGATTTTTTAAGAGTGAGGTTAACATTCTTTGCAATAATTTATTGATTTCTTAAGCCCAGTACACACGTTCAGTTTAACTATGATTAAAACTAACTTGTGTAGTCAAATTCGAGAACTGTACAGTTTATCTGACAGTTAAAATCTTGTCTACACACGTCAGTTATAATTGCTAATATACATTTTTTTTGTGATATTTGTTTCAGAAAAGTGATGGGTGCAAGTGTCTACACGAATGTTGTGTCGAATAAACGGCGTATTAACTATTGTCTAGTCCTATGTTTATTATAGTTAAAGACCGTACAATCGGTACATCATTAATGTATTGCAACAGTACTGTACAAAGGTCAAATCGATGTAAATGCCAAAGTATTTGCGAAATAGATTCAGTCTAGACCTCTTCCTACTCTAAAGATATAGTGTAGTCTAGATAAACAATTAGGCTCTTAGGTTGGGTCTTTTGTCTTATGTCGTATGAGTTATTAATAACTAGCTATTGCTCGCGGCTTCGCCGGCGTGAAATATAAAAAAATTTGCCTATGTTACTGATAACGTAGCTTTTTTTAACGAACTTAATTTAACGCAACTTCACTCGCGCTCAATTTTATAGGAGACAGCCCTGAAGATTCATCATTTACTTTTTTTTAATGAATTTTCCTACTCCAAGTGTATTAAAGGAACGAATCTTACACAGTTTATGTAATTGGTGAGAAAAGAAGCAACCGTAGATGTAATTGATCAGAAGTTATATTATAAATACAACGGGCGGTTGTGAACATGATTCATTGACAAGGGAAATGGTTAACTGAGTTCAGTTGTGAATGGCTGTCTACGTCGATTTGTTTATGTTACAAAAGAAAAACTCCGCCGCTCGCTAGTAGATTCTTAATAATTATAACTAACGTACTAACGAAATACATCGGCTTTGTCTGCGAGATGTCTGATGGGCAAGTCAACATACGCGTCAAAATGAACTTCGTTCATTCGTTGTCAAAAGATCGCTATTTATGCGGAAGATGCGACCAAAACTATAAAGTTTCTGAACATCAAATTAGTTAAACGACCCGATTCGACCTGGATATTGTCGTGCTTGGCACGTGTTGGCGCGGCGATAAAAACTTCTCTTCTATTGAAGTCTATTAGACTCTACTAAAAGTCTTCCTACAATAGTATCGTCGGTCAAACACAAAATTACATGAAGCTATCGTAATGAGTTAACAATACTCTTTGTATGAACACTTCAAACAGCATCATGAACAAAGGGCAGTCGGGTGCACCGGTGCACGATCGAGCGCACGGTAGCAATTGCGAAATAAAACGTACAAATAACAAGTTTAATTAAATCGCCAAGAATGGACGGAGAGCGGACTGGAGCGGAGGCAACAATTCCGATTGTACAGCGATAGTTTAACAAGTGAAGTCAAAGCGGCCCCATACTACCTGTACTGCTGCCGACTCAATCGGGTGAATTATTGACAAACTCATGGTCGGCTTGGTGTTACTTCGCTAGTGTGGTGCCAACGTTTTGATAATTAGTTATCGATAGACTACATTGAAAAGTTAGACCACAAACTTAACTAACATCCTTTGTTACGTTTCATTGTAGTATAGGGACAGTTTGATTTTCACACAATTATGCAACTGACATATTTAAATAAAATTATTTGACTACAGTACTTGTACAGACTACAGATGTAAAATATAATTTAAATAATTTTTATTACCTTAAATATCAAAACAAATTATTTATCTACCGTTGTTTATACAATAAAGAAATCATTAAAATATTAAACAAACATATAATAAGGTTCAAATTTATAATATGTCTTCATACAATTTACTTTTCGTGCAACCCACGCAAAACGTAACACAATAATTTTACGCATTGTTTACGCGGGTAAGCTTTAATAAGTAGCGTTCATAAGTTGCGTCGATTTAGCACAACCATAATCCTCATTTGTCATTTCTTTGGAGAGCGAAATTAAGATAAATAAGAGGCAAGGAGTGGGTCCTTTCGCTCAAATCCCCTCCGCGCGGCGAAAGGTCATACAGACGAGTGTGAAGAAAGTAAATTCGCACTTACAGATCTTGTGATAGGATTCATTTTAGTAGACACATAGTGAGGGCTTCCCGTGAGAGTAGTCCACAAATAGGAGTACGAGAATAGAGCGAGGCTACTGGACAGTCGTCTCAATGATATCTCCAGTCGGCGCGGCTAAATTTTTCAACGCTCGCTTTGTCCGCGACAAAATAC
>LD688932.1:2130410-2155972 GCA_003118335.3 Papilio memnon | reverse complement strand
AACCGATTTTATCTGAAGAAAACAAAAGAATATAAGGCGTAATTAAAACCTAACCTTATCGATTAAAGCCAATGTGCAACGTTTGTAGTCTAATATAGGCAATTACTAAATTACTATATTTAGCTTTAGTTTGAATCATGTTTGTTTAAATTGTTTTCATGAATCCCATAATGAAGGGAGCATTATATCTTGTAAGGAAATACCATAACACGTAGTCTATTGTGGTAGAGGTTTCGATTCGTGGCCGGGTAGTTTGTTTGGGGATTAATGGTATTAAAAGAGCACAGGTTGGGAGCAGGTAGCCGTCACGGTGGCCCGAGTATAACCCTAACATATATGAAAGACGCCACTTAACATAAATGTTAAGAAATCGTTAATAAAACAAATTAGTCGTGTTATTGACTTCTAGTATTGGAAATGGATTCATCCGAGACCATCGCAAATTATTAAATACTAGCTGTTGCTCGTGACTTCGCCCGCGTGAAATTAAAAAGTATAGCCCATGTTACTTACAGATAAATTACCTTTCTAACGGTGAAAGATTTTTTTGAATCGGCCCAGTAGTTTTTGAGTTATATCAATATTAAATATTAGTATAGATACAATACTAATTAATAAATGCCTCGTTTAAAGAAATAAGCGCACATTTTGAAGATTAATATTTGGTTGTTATCTTATTCGTTAGGAAAATAGCTAATTCATAAAAGTACTACTTAATTATGACGTCAAATATGTAATCGTTGTTTGCCTTTCTGTTATTTCTCTGTAACTTATTATTTAAATAAAATACCATGTAATTATTAAATATAATGTTACATAATTAAATTGTAATCCTGAAGACTTAAAACATAATTAAAACATTCCTAAGGCTTCTTCTGTCGGAACTAATTATTAATATTCCACTAAGACAATGCAGATTAGATTGAAAAATTATAATTACTTAAACAAGTTAAAATAAGTTACTATTAAATACTAACTTTCGCCCTCGACTCCGTCCGCGTGGAATTAAAAAAATCAAAAGTAAGTATCCTATTGGTTCTTCTAGACTGTACGCATCTATGCCTAATTTTATCGAGATCCGTTCAGCAGTTTAGGCTGCAAACTCTAACAAACATCCATCCATCTAAACTTTCGCCTTTATAATATTAGTAAGATTAAGGTTATAAATAATAATAAAATTAAGATTAGATACTTTTAAAAATAGAAGCAATGGCTGAATATACGTTGCCACACGACATGGTTACAAATTAATGGTTTGTATCGCAAATGATGGTGGAGTGAGTGTTGCAACAATTGCTGTTCATTTGACGGAATAATAAGATCACTAAGCTACGTTTACTGACTGTCCTAGTTGCTTATGTTTGCAAATATAAACATAGGTTAGGAGTACATATAAAACTGGAATACCATAGCAGTTTTTTTAATAAGTTTTAATTATCAATTTTTATGCAAATGAATTAGAACTTATTTATTAGCTGCTAAATTGAACTCATATTTTTTTACAAACTTCTAATTATATCATTAAGTTTACTTATAGCTTCCCAACTACATTTAACCATTCGTTATTGTTTTTGGTTCGATAACTTCGTGATATGCGTTTCCGAACTACGTTACTTGAATCTTAATCCGTTAAAACTTAGGTCAACCTAACACAAATTAGTCACTAGGTAATGAGAAAATAATGAAAACTTCAGCAACCCAGCATTAATATTTAGCATGAGGGTAACCCATTATGAGAAGGGATGAATCGCATGACAAGAAGGACGTTAGTCATGAATGTGGAGGGGTACATCGGTAGAGGTAGACCTAGAAAGAGATGGATGGAATGCGTGAAAG
Source organism: Papilio memnon (assembly GCA_003118335.3). Taxonomy (NCBI): domain Eukaryota; kingdom Metazoa; phylum Arthropoda; class Insecta; order Lepidoptera; family Papilionidae; genus Papilio; species Papilio memnon. The sequence goes on along the minus strand of LD688932.1, from coordinate 2,154,136 downwards.
GTGACATGATCAAGAAGGGTGTGATGACTGAGATGACGGATGACAGAGTTATTTGGAGGACGAAAACCCGGTGCGCCGACCCTACGGGAGTAGGATAAGGAGGAGATGATGATGGTAACCCATTGTTTCCTAATAAGAATAACGGCTATAATAGAAGTGAACATAACACGGTTAAATTCACGAGTTAGGGCCAAAGTGTTAGTTAACACATCTTATTCGTTGTCGCAGCGGCGTCGCAATAAAAACATCAACTTGTATTGACCAAAATAACTCTTGGCAGCCGTTACAGACCACTGATACATCTTCCGAGAGATCGGTGACTCGCTCCTGCGGTAATATTCAACTTGAAACGATACAGTTCTCCTTTACCTTTTAAACTTGCATCAGATTAATGAAATAATATATTAATAATACAGCTAATATAGGAGTGACTCTCGACTTTATTTTGTTTTTAAAATTAATATTTTTTATCGATATGCTGTAATTTACGTTGTCTGTGATGAATAATCACTGTTATGTTAAAGCTGCTTAATTATATGGGTAAAAATATTTTAAGTAAATAAGGAACGCATTATAAAATAGGTCGAGAATGTATGTATAATTTGCCTCTAGAATTATGTACTCGCCGTCGAATGTTCTAGACTTTCTAGAGCATTTAACGTTTATTGCAAAAACTCTAGACGAGTTATTACTAAATGCTTATATATCTAATTTGTAAATGAAAAGTCCAAGAAAAATATCAACATGCTTTTATCAATTGAAGATAATTTTTGATGCCTTTAGGTGAGTAGTTTTCTATGAAGAAAAAATGGCGGGAAAACTAAATTTCTCTTGTACTATTAAAAGATTACTCTTTTTTCACAAATAAGGCATTTTAATTATTTCAATAGTATGGTTTCTCGCGATACTAACTCGGTATTATATTATTACCTACTAATTTGTCCTTTGAATCTAGACATATAATAAAATTGGAGTGTCTTAATATAAAAAAAAAAACAAATTTCGGGAAGATGATGTATTTGCGTTGGTGATAACGAAGAGCGCATTTAAAAAAATTTTGTCTGTCTGTCTGTATGTCCGCAAGCCGCGTTTGTTCCGGGTAATTATAAATAAATACATTTATAATTAAAAATCATTAAGACATTTTTAGTTGTACTATTACTGCTTTAAAATATATTAGTAATTCGTAATTAATAGTGAAAATTACATAAATTTGTCAATTATCGAGGTAACAAAAAAAATGTTTATTATAAAACGTCTATTTAATCCGAATCTCAACTTGCGTCAACTGAGAATTAGAAATTATTGCCGTCAACTAACTACGTCAAACGATAAAATGAGATTTTACAAAATGAAAGACTCTAATGTTATTCAACAAACTCGCGAAATGATTTCCTGTAATTAATTTCATCATCATAATTAACATAATCCCTTATAATTGTAATATAGTATATGTTTAATATATTATAATAAAAACACACACTTTAGTATGATCTAATTCTATTTTCCTTCCACTTTTAGTACCGTTTATTTCGCACTCTCGTACAAGTTGGCTTAAAAGATTCTAAATTCGAATAGTCAGTAATTTTATTTACACTTTAAAATACTATTTAATTAATTCAATTAATTTTAATTGATATTTGATCAAATATAAAAGATGGGATTATAAAATGTTATTTAAAATTTGGGATAAATTGACTAAAATTAATTCAATAACGTTACATATTTTTATTTATTTCACACACGTAATTCTAGTTAAAAGAATATTAATTCCAATTCATAAATTGCAGTTTATGAATCATTTAGAAAATTGCAATTTAATATCGATATTTTATTTTGCTATTACAATTTTATTTTCCACCAAGATCACTAATAGTGTTTTTAATTAAAAATATTTCACAATAAGAAAAAAAAATAGTAGGATTGGTAGCCGACAGAAAATTTAAAATATTCTTGAAATAATTTAAAAATAAACCATTTCGGAAAAAAAATTAAATAAACTAATTAATAAGCAAGGCAGTGGGATTTAAAACCACGTTTAATCTTTCTTGATAAGATTAGTGATAGTTAAACTTGTGCTAAACTTAGTAAAATGTTTGGAATTCAATTAGTTATTTGAGGAATTTTGTTTGTTTATTTTGAATTAAGAAGTACTCACGCCTCGGATAATATTTCGAGTAATAACAGTCCATGTCACCGTTAAGAAATTCACTGCATTTAAATCAATTTCACTGTTAATTTGTTTATCATTCACTCGCGCAATGCATGTAAAACGTTTGACATTTCATAAAATAAGTTGACAAGTGTCATCACCGCGCACGGCGCACGGCACGGAATACGTCAAATCGCATACAGCCACCAACGCGACTGAAGTGTAACGCGGGCGAACCATACCATACCGCGTCTTTCGAAAATTGCGCCATCTCAGTAGGCACACTCGAGCGAATTCAACAACACAAAAACACTCGAGCACACTTCATGCCCTAACACCTTTCCCGAATGTCCCGCTCTCAAAACTAGATAATGTTTACATCGCGAAATGCCGACACCCGAACGACCGGAAGTCGAAGCGAAGCAAACGCGACAACTATGTAAAATATTGCAGGATTGCGATCGCATTGTTGACATTCCCGAATAAAAATCACCAAAATCTCGAGTTAACTGTATGAAAATCACTGTAAAATTATTTTTTACTCACCTATTACGGAGTTTGAAGATGTAGTGAAGGGCCGAATTTTGAAAATATGTTAAATTAAGAGTAAATATAAAGAATATACTCTTATTGGTATGCGAAGAATGGCACAAAGAATCCCGACAACGCACGCGACGAATGCGCACCTCGTTTGCGCATATGCTGACACAACTTCACGGACGTTGCTCCCCGCGCCCCGCACGCACCCGGTTTTCTGTCCCTGTGTGCGCGGCCGGAGTGGTCAAACGTGAAATTTTGTGCACGTATACACCAACACATGCACAAATTATACCTGCGTAGCTGCCGTTCGCCGCCATCTTTGTTAAGACAGAGAGAGAAGACTTTTCTATTTCAAACCGTTGAGTTCACTCACGCCATCTGGCCGAAAAAGATGAGTTAGTTCTCACTTTGCACAACAGATGGCGTTGTTAAAACTATTCCATGATTAATTACAATTATTTCAAGAAATACTTTATGTTACTAATAAATTAATTTTTAATTATAATTTTAGTTGAAAATTAATAGCTCTTTTATTTTCTAAATATTTCTTGATTTGTGACTACATCTTGATTGAATCTCGTATTACAATTTTTCTAATAGATGGTACTATAAAGGTTTCAAATTACTTAGATTTGGAAAAGCTTGAAATTATGGATTAGTTATTTTTAAAGGAGCTAAACTACTATAACTAATGGTGAAATAAAATGCACATATCAATAAAAGCAGAATTTTATTTCTTGAAAAAACACAGGTATTGCTAAAGTTTAGGAGTACCTATATACGGCTTTCAACATGAAAAAAATATCTTCGATCTTATTATTTATTTACGTATATGTATATAGAGTATGTAATAATTATAATTATGATAGTACCAATAACATCGTTCGAAAGTATAATCTTCCTATGTATGTATGGTATCAATCGAGGGGCAAAATTTAATTTCGTAATTCAAATAAAAAAGAAAAGCATTAGTTATGTTTATTAAAGTATCACATCTTCGCTAATTTTGACATAACTTTTTAATTTTACTTTTATTTTAATAATAATCCAACGACTCCCGTAGATTTCTTCTATTTATCAACTAGATTGTACCATAGTTAAACAACACTACCTTTTATAAACTTTATCAAAGTTATCCAAGTTGAAACAAAAATTTTGTGCGATGGAGTTGTTCTTCATCTTCAACTTTATGAAATCCTAAAATAACATGTCTTATTGGAAACTGTAATATGACAAGTTGAAATATCAAGTTTTAAGTAACTACCATAGATAGCTTCAAACTTCAACAAATAAAAAATCTTTACTACACAGTTTTAAACACATGTTTGACCGTCGCTGATTGATATTATGGAAGTCAACGATGGTATATTTTTCACCGTAAATATGTATCACCACACGTCTTACGGTATAATTATTTGATTATTTGTTGGTCAAGACCGCATTTCGCAAGCCTACACAAAATATTTTTTTCGAATCGAATCGCGATAAACTTTTTTATGGTCTGTGTTGCTAACGTTGAATTCTTTGTTCGTATTTATTTTTATTTTAATGTCGTTTCAAAATGTGACACTGTAAATTATTTATACGCTGTTTTTAGAAAAAGTTTGAAATTTTACTGTTTTTATCCAAGTTTGTACGCGTGTATAATACTTGTAGGAATATTAGAAAAAGTAGAAACACTACAGCAGTAGCTGGCTATCGATATAAACATTCGCTTGAACGTTAAAAGGATATTTAAAAACATTCGTCTTAATTTTTAAAATTTCAAAAGATATGTTTCCATATTTTACAAGTAATTAAATATAATAATGCCATTAAAATTCTTGGTCCGTCTCCAACTCCACTATTTCATAATTTTTAAAACATTTTGTAATTATCAATTTCGATTTCATTTAAGGCAGTATTATTTTAAATTGTACTTCTATAATACTGTATCCATTGACACGTTTTCGACTTAATTAAGATTCTACAATATATGGATTCATAATTAATTTTCTAATTTTTAATATTACAAATCACTATATCTATAGGTATTAAAGAGATCGCATCTAATTAATACAAAAAAATACAAAATATAAACTAATGTAACAGCTATTGCTTCCTATTTAATATTTAATAATCAACAATAGTAATAATTAAAACCATTTAATTGCGCGCAATTTTAAATTATGTGCTCTAAAAAAATTCTGTGCTACGGTGAACATCAAACATAACGGCAATATATTTTGTAAACATTTTTTGTATATATCTATTTATCTACAATACCTAATTAACTCCTTAAATATAATGCTTTATGCTTAGTTATTTATTTGGCAAATCCATGCACTTGCACACCACTTGTAAGATTTTCGCGCCCTTTTTAATGTCATATTTTTTCTCATAAATAGGCCAGTTAACATTCCGCGCATAGACAATGATTTAATTATCTTTTTTGCGGTCCGGGCATACGACTTGGATTTGATGAAGAGGCAGATCGCGCACTACGATTGCATGGAATGCCATATTTGTGGTCGCTAAAATGTATTCGCATATAGAAAACCAGGTGAAAGCTGAAATAAATAAAGCGTATTATTTTTTATTACGTAACACTTTACATAACAATTTTAAGAGTGGTAGAGTACTACCACAACCAACAGCGCCGGTTTTTAGCGTCACTGGCGCCAGTTTCCGTCCAGCGCACTCTACCAAACTACGGTAAGCCGATTTTAAGAATTATTATTTGGGGACACTGTGCCCATATAATTATTAATTTAAGCATAAGATTATCTCACCCAAAGGACGACAAAGCAAACGATGACGCAGGAAGAATATGATAAGTCCAATAGTGGCTGCAATTGCCAGGTAGAAGAGTATCCAGACCAGCTTGTTGGTCCTGATGGGTTCCACCGCCTCGCTGCCGATATTGCCCACCCTGGCGCGACACAGCATATGCAGAAGGGAGGCGACCATAAACACTATAAATATTTTTTCATGAACAACTGGAAAACAAAGGATTGCAAATTTTAAGACCTTTTATTTCGAGTCCGTATTTATTGTCCGTTTCTATTGCATACGCATTTGTGCAAAACCATTTTGCATTCATAATTAATTATTACTAATAATTACAAAAAATGTGAACTTACAATAATTTTCTCTATTAGAAACGTACGTCACTCCTGTGAGTGCGAATAATTCTAATAAATTGAGCCAGTAACAGGCATCGCCTAGTTTAGTTGCTTGTTTTCGCACCTGAAAACAAAAATTACCTATGTACTTGTATTAGACAACAAATCGACCAGCATAAGCGTTCAGTTGTCAACTGTAGAGATGGAACGCTAAGGTTCAATTCAGATGATATTTAATTTTTTAATGATTAATTTTCATGCAGTAACTATTTCAAAATCTTATTTGAGTCATATGTTACGTTTTTGATCGAAGTATGAATGACAAATACCTTCTCATCCTTGATATGCGAAGTTCGTTCTTTATGATAGTTGTAATACAACGATCCTATTAGGAGTCTTGGTCCTAAATGGTAGGCGATACATATCCTCCAAACATATCTCTGTGGACTGATACCAGTTATTGCGCTAATCGACGGCACTACATTATAAACCTGGAATTCAAAATTAGAAATAATAAAATCAGTGACGAAGAAATATAGAGGTAAGAATTGAGTAAAATTAAACAAGAGAGATGAAGTAACTTACTCTACAGTGTGTTTCGTGTATATCATCTGCTTGAAATATAGATGCAGTCACGTAACAAAATACTAATGCGCCGAGCGGGAGCCAAAGCGCAATTAGACATACTTCTCGTAGAGCACATGTCCAAAGCAAACCCTAAAAATAAATAGTTAATCTTTCATAATTAATTTATAAAACACTGGCATTAAACACTGCATTCGGTTTTGTCACCTTATATTCCAAAATTTTAATAGTTCGATTCACATTTAATTTTTCAATGGTATGATCAACTTTTAAATTTTGTGGCGATTGTGTTTGTGCGTCATTTTCCATTTTTTAAATACTAACGATTTAGCTTTACATAATATTAATTATTTCGTTCTTTCAACGCTGAACACCGTAATTGGACTCATTTTAGGTACAGAAATTTCACATGTTACATTTCGTGTTCACGATAGGAGTATTGATTTTAAACATTGTTTTTTCTAACATGTAATTATTGCACGGCGCTTTAAAGCGAATTCTTGGTATTACAATTAAAGAAGAATAGAGCGTATGGATGACCCATGGCGCGGATTGACTGAGGTTATTTGCACCTGCGCATTGAAGACCTGAAAATACGGCGAGTAAGCCAACAATGTAGGTTGGGCCAAGCAGAAAGCTGCAGTACTTGTAACTCAACAATTATTTTATTTTCTCTTTTAAACAAATGTCTTCTTCGGTTCGCCATTGTAAGTCTCACAGTTATTTAATAGCCATTCAATTGATGATCTCTTGGCCAGATTCTTCAACTTTAAAACACTTTGCTAGACTACCCCATGTAAAATTAATTATATGAGGACCTCATTATTATAAATTATTATCTAGTTAGCTATAACATGAAAAGTAATTCAAGTGTACTTAAATGTTTATACTTCAAGTTAAAAAAAAATAGAGATTTATGTATTTTTAAATTCCTCTTACGGGATAGTTTTCTATTTACTGTTTAGTCTCAAGAACCGTACACAAGTCAGAACATAACATTTTATTTATATTGAATCCGGAGGTTTATACTTTTCACCCCATCATAGATTTTTTAGAATTAATTGAAATGCAAATATATAATCTGTCTTTAACTTTATTGATGTTTTGTATTTTGACAACTTCAAAGAACAATTTTGTCATTGTTCTGTCAGTTCAGTTCTGAAACTCCATTGCGATTCTCCGGACGTGTTGTGCGATAAAAAAGCGCCAGTTCTATGTTATCAGCCTGCTGTATTAAATAGAATGCTAGTATACCGCATTATCTTTAACTGAGAAGAAGAAATGAAAGGGATTATGCTTATTTTTATTTTTTTTGTATGCCGCCTTGATGGTATACATGCGAATACACATTGGATGGTCACTGAAAGTGGCTTAATACAGCCAAAGGTATATCTTATTTTAATATATTATGGATTTTACTTTATGCTATTTACTTCTTTCATTTATAATTATGTATTTACAATATATTACCACTTACAGGTTGATTCCCCATTTGAATTGGCTCGACCATACGATCTATTAGCTTTCATAGATCAAGAATCATATTGGAATGAAATTATAGATATTTTTAATGATTTGTCAAAAAGGCAAATAATAATTGACAAATTATGGAATGATGTGGACAAAAACACTAATATTGGTAGAACAGTTATCTCTGATAGAAATTGTTTGAAAGCCGGTCAGCTTAAACTATTGGACTGGCATGTGGCATATTCTGACGACGGTAGTTCTCGGGATATACCAGACAATGTGTACCAAGTTGCACGTCCTCTGTTTACGTTGGACCTACATGTCCCGGACTGCAAGAAAATGTCATCGTTAATTTTTAGTATGTCTACATTTGAACATTTAGAGGTAAGCTTTAAACTATCTGTTTTAGTTAAAAATTAACTACTCTGCATGTGAGGTTCGCAACATCTCTCCTTTATCATCTCTTGAAGGATGTATCTCCACTCCGTGCAATTCTCTGCTATGTGGTGATTCTGGCACTATCCATGATGTTGAGAGTGGTGGATTTTTGATTAGTCTAGCGTAAAGGTTGGCATCCTCTAAGTCTCTTTCCCCGCAATAAACTACTACATACTGACAAATGAAGATTTAGTCTTTGCTAAATTAAAATTATTTTATGTCCCTACCTTCAAATGTTTTTTCGGAAAGTGTAATTGTTTAAGAATACAATTCGTAGAAATATATACCGGGGTGGAGCACTTATCTGTGAATGTACTTATAAATCAAATAAATTACGGTTTTAGGGCATGATACAAAGAGAAAATTTGACTATACCAGAAGAGGTTCGCCTACCAGAGAAGGTGGCGCCCATAATGAGTCTAGAGCAGTTTGGTAACTGGGTCACTCATATTCTTAAGAAGAACAACACATCATGGCTGCATTATAACTTGGCTTCAATCTATTGGCGACTGAGAGGTAAAGCTCCTAAGGCAATTGAGTGCAGTCGCCGGGCTATACATTATGCACCAAGGTTAACTTGCTCAAATATCAATTTAAAATGTTTTTTTTTTGTTTTTTAAATTATCCAATATTCTTTTAATAGACAAGAATACACAGAAATAGATAGAAATTGCTCGTCATTTAAACAATATAAAATAAGATGGTATTAGTAACCTTTTTGTTATACATAAATTCCAGTTAACTTAAAATAAATTGAAAAGAATAAGTAAATTTGTATTGGTGGTTTATTTTTTAGTTTTTCACTTTATTATTTATTATATGTCGACATATTAATAATTAATTACATTTGATTTCCAGAGAATATAAAGATTTAGCATTATTAGGATTGGGCACAATACTACATGTTAGTAAAATGACGGAAGATGCAGTGATTGTATTAAATGCAGCCGTAGATCACAATCCAAACTCATATTTGAATCATTTTCATATAGCAAACGCTTATGCGGTGCTTTGCGAATTTAATAATACAAATAAACATATGAATGAATGTCTAAAATTGAATCCTACGTTCAAAATTGCTGTTAAACATAGACATGGTGCAAATTGTCTAGCAAATATATGGAATAAATTGTTAGTGGTAAAAGTGTAAGTAAATTATATAATCTATACTAATATAATAAAGCGTAAACACACTTTTTTGTTGCCTAAGATGTCAGCAATCGCAGAATATTTTTGTATAATTCTTTTTTTGATAAAAAACCCTGTACGTACGTCACGCTTTAGGCTGCATATTTTCACGCCATTAAACTTTGGGGGTAAATATTTTGGAAAAACCCTAATGTGGGGAAGAGACCATAAGTTGCTGCCAACATCAAGGAAGCAAGATTGTCATGGTTTCTCACCATGTCATGTCATTATGATATTTGCCATTGAGAATTTGACAAATGTAAACCATAAAATAAAGTTTTTAAAATTCCAAGCAGATGAAGCCGCAAGGGAACAGCTAGTTTATAATATAATAATGACTGATTAGCAAATTTATGTATTTGAATGTGAAAATGGTAAAATTACTAGTTACAGGATGTTTTGATTGCTTAAAATTGAGTGACTATAAAACATCCTGTAATTTAGTAATTCTTTAACCCTTAATTCGACGGAGTATTTTGTAGCAAAAAAAAGCTATTTTTTTAATAAAGTCATATTTTTGCAAATAAAACAAACTACTTCAGTAGATTTTTTTATTGTTCATCACACCGGACACTATCGAATTAAGAGTTAATAAATTATTATGAAATGTGGTTTAAGTAAAAAGAAGAATAGAGGTGAAATATAATCATTGATAATGTTTATTATTATTATGGAGATTTCCTATTTATTTTTTTAAATAATTTTTTAAAGAGCATTAAATCAATTGCGTGATGAGCTTATAATATACAGTCAGAAAGAGGGACAATTGCTCAAATTACAAACATCGGTACTAAAGGCAATGAAACTGGACCAGGGACATGGTAAGATGTTTTCATGATTTTTTTAAATAATATTTGTTATAAACGTCTGGAAATTAAAATAATTATATTAAAATTGCAGATTATATGAGTGTCGTGAAAAATTGTGAGAAAATGTCCGAATTAATTGGTCTAGATATTAAATCGCTTAAAGTTAAGGGTGATAGGAATTCCCTTATCAAGTACTTCCTCGATGGACCAATATACAATGACCTGTGGTCAGATAAAACCAATTTACATGCGATTGAAGCGGCTTATAGTCTGCAAAGACTGGCCAGACATATCGAAAAGCATTCCAGTTTAGCTTCAGAACTAATGGCCCAGTCTGATTTACTACGGTCTGCAGAACATAAAGCCTTTAAGGAACATTTGATGCCTTCAACACCAGACATACCAAGTAAGTAAATAGTTCTCTTTATTTATAGGAAACTAGGTTTCGCCCGCGACTCCGTCCGCGTGGAATTAAAAAAAACAAAAGTGAGTAGCCTATGTGTTCTTCCAGACTATCCTCTACATCTATACCATATATCATCGAAATCCGTTCAGCCCTTTAGGCTACAAACTAACAAATGTACATCCATCCATCTAAACTTTAGTATTTATGTATGATGATTAGAACACGTCAGTGTTTGTAATTTGTTCTAATTTCATTACAGTGTCATAATTACCTATAATTATATGTATGTATGTATTATATGTAACCTATTACATAATTGTATACTACAATCCGACCTACATTGTTGTAAATTATTAGTTCTGTACTATAGATAAAATTATTAATGTCATAAATTTATTTTTTATAATAACTGTGTAATAAGTAGTAATCTTTGTGATGTTTTAAAGTGCACACATTTGTTAAACTCGGAGATTACCCGGAACAAACGCGGCTTGCGGACAGACAGACAAAAAAAAATTAAATGCGATTTTCGTTATCAGCAGCGCAAATACATCATCTTCCCGAAATCTGGAATTTTTCTTTTGATATTACAAGCAGACACCCCAATTTTATTATATGTATTGATGATTATTTTATACTATCCAGGTAAGGCAAACACAGAAACAAAACAAGATACAAAGTTTGATAAGAAAACAAGTAATAAGGTTGAAGATGACTTGAAAGTATTTGAAGTTGGAGTGCAGTTGTAAGTGATTTTACAGACTAATAATTGTGGGGTACTTTGATAAATTAATACGTAGAAATACGAACTAACATTGGCATAGTTAAAATCTACAATATCTCACCCTATAATTGACATTTTAGAATACCAATGCTACTTATTACTGACATTTTCATATACTTTATTATTACCAACTCTTTACTATTTCAGTCAGTCCTTGATTCAATACGTTTTTCCAGATTCCCACCGACAATGAAGATAAATCGGAACTCTGAGGACTTTGACAATGAACCAGAATGGCCGACTAATGCTTTCTGTAAAGAACACGCGCCGAATTTCCCACAAAACGTAGAAGCTATATATCCCGTGTTTTTGCCGTTTGAAAACAAAGGACTGTTGTAAGTGTGAAAATTTTCCTTCTAATTTTTTAATCTTTGTTTTTATAAGTGTGTTTGCATTTAATACATGTGCGGGATTCTTTTTCAATAAATCTTAAATTAAACACTGTATTGGTTTATTTTTATAATAACTTTCGCCCGCGACACCGTTCGCGTAGAATTAAAAAAAAAAGTTAGTAGCCTATGTGTTCTTCCAGACTATCCTCTACATCTATGCCACATTTAATCGAAATCCGTTCAGCCGTTTAGGCTACAAACTCCAACAAACATCCATCCATCCAAACTTTCGCATTTATATTAGTAAGATGTATATTTCAGGTTAGGTACACTGCTGACGGAGAAGCTGGGTGTACCGGCGTCAGTGGAGTACGAGCTGCCGTGGCACCCGCCCACCTGCCCGCACGACAAGGCCGCTGCATTCACACAGAAGAAAAAGTAAGGATCCCCACTGTTGACTAACTTTAAGGCTGATAAGATATCAAAATTAAACTGCCCTTGTCCTTACAGAGGGTTGGCACAGTATTAAGCATATCCTTATACTTAATCCATCCATTTTCTTCGGTCTTCCTCTACCTTTATAGCCATCCACATTCAGTCTTAATATTTTCTTATTTACGTTATCATCTCTCTGCCTAATGTCTATATCATGCTAAGTTTTTGGAAGTTAGCTGTTTTATGCGGTTTTATAGGCCGCTTTTTTACTTATTTTCATGACTAGCTAGTCTATAACATATATCTATATACATATAATAAAATCGGAGTGTCTGTTTCTAATATCAAAAGAAAAATTTCCGATTTCGGGAAGATGATGTATTTACGTTGCTGATAAAGAAAATAGCATTAAAAAAAATTGTGCCGCATTTGTTCCGGGAAATCTCCGAAGTGGCTAGGCCGATTTCGACCGGACTTTCAATGGAGGGTAGCTGACATGGATAGGCATATTATAGGCTACTTTTTAATTCCGCGCTGTCAAAATGGCGTAACGGGTGGTCCAAATTTGCGCTTATGAAGTTTGTGGGCGACAGCACGTAGTAAATATCGTATGTGCCTTGTGATTTCAGGAGTCAGCTGGTCGGCGAAGTGATAAAAACGGACCATATAAAGCAGAAGTTGCTGGAATACGCGGGCAACGGGAACAGCAAGCTGGTGAGACACGTGGACGACGCTGAGATCGGCCACAGGATATATACAGCCATGCAAAAGGTATACCGTTACTAAAACTTCAATGTAATAGTTTCATGTTATTATAAGACTAAAACATGCCCGCGACTTCGTCTGTGCGGAAAAAAATCTTATTGAGTAATCTATGTGTTCTTCCAGACTATGTTCTACATCTGTGGTAAATTCAAACAAATCCATTGAACCGTTCATATTTGGAGATACGTAGTAGCAAACATCCATCCATCCATCTAAACTTTTATTAAATAAACATTAGTAAGATTGAGAGTGTTAGTGGCTAGGGGTTAAGCACTTTACTACTTAACTGCAGGTCCTGGGTTCGAATCCCATCATGTACCAATGTTTTCGACTTTCACATTACATTTACCAACGTTCTTAGGGAGTAGGAAAACATTGCAAAAGCCTGCTCATATTTGCGAAGAAATTCAAAGATATGTGTGAAGTCAACCTGCAGTGAAACAGCATAGTTGACTAGGGCTTAGTCACCTCTAACTTATGGTGGGCTCCGAGATGATGATCATGATATTGCCGTCCCTTTCTATCTAGCTGAAATAAATATAGATAGCAATAGTCTTCGTGTACAATATGCCATTTGACATTCATGGTAGCATATTATGAAAGTGAACGAAACCAAAGCGAACTTTTAGTCGGACAGAGTGCTATGCGTAGCAACGGTGCGCCGTTGTATGGCGAAAACGATATTTTCGCGTTGTTTCTTGCATATTTCGCTTCGCTTTCGCGTTAATGTGCTACATGCCTCTTTCAGAACCTGGCACCTAAATGGATTCTGTATATATTATCGTCACTGTACTGGCGAGCTCGTGACAACAATGTGAACGCGCTGCACTGTCTTCTGACAGCTAACAAGACTATCCCATTGCGGTATAAAGACATAATGCTGGTCTCCTTGGCCTCCGTCTCCTTGGAGATGGGATATTTTGAAGAAGCTCTCACAGCTGCTGAAGAGGCATTCAGACTTAGCTTGTATGAAGTAAGTTGTATGTAATTTCAAGTTTAAATCGTGATTTAACCTTTAAATGTATGGTGATGCATTAAACATACGTCTTTTCTTGATACAATAGACAATTTCGAAAAACTTTTTTTTTCTTTTTCCCCCCTTAGTCTATGTTCAATTTACTATCCGTTTCAATTTATGGTATTTAAAAAGAATTTGATATCGTCCGAAATTTGAAAAAAAAAATGTTTCGTTTAAATTTTCTTTGTGATTTATTACATTTATTTTATTTACTAGTTTTCGCCCGTGACGGACCACGTAGTATTAAAAAAACGAAAGAAAGTAGCCTATGTATTCTACCAGACTATCCTTTACACCTATGCCAAATTTCATCAAGTACCATTCAGTAGTTTAGGCTAAAAACTCTTAACATCCATCCATCCATACAAATTAGTAAGATTATGATTGTTGTATAAATATGTCTTTATTCCAGCCGGCAACAAACTTCATTCTATCGGAACTAAACATGCTGAAGAAGCACCGGCACACGCAAATGTTCCACCTGAAGCAGGTGGTGCGCGTGCACGGACAGTTCCTGGGCGGGCTGGCGCGCCGGCTGCTCGAGACCTGGAGCTGTCTGCTCAAACTCGACAATCATTTACCTGATTTTGGTATGTATTCACAAAAAAAAACACATTTCGACAATTTTTTGCACATTTCACAGTCTAGCATGCCTAGCTATCTAGGTTAGCAAGGTATGGGCATGTTATGAGGAGGGAATAAACGCATGTAACAAGAAGGTGGTTAGTTATGAGTGTTTTACACCGGTAGAGGTAGACGTAGAAAGAGAAGGATGTATTGTGTGACATGAAGAAGGGAGTGATGACTGAGATGACGGATGATAGAGTTATTTGGAGGACGAAAAACCCGGTGCGCCGACCCTACGGGATTAGGATACGGTAGGGGAGAAGACAATGATGATGGCTTGGAATCTAGTTTTTTTTAAGCTAAATATCTACCTATCTAAACTAATATATTATGACGTACACACAATTCTTTGTTGTGTTATGCCTCGTCTCGTAAACAATGAAATCATATTTTTCAGTCTTTAATCATCATCAGCTTGCCCTTGTCACTACAGAGAGTCGGTTATAGTCCATTATTTTTTAATTAATAAAAAGATGATGTATTTTACTTAGTTGTTGAGTAAATGGGAAAATGTCATGCGAGAAAGAGACAAAAACTACAAGCCAAAGACTTTGTCATTTGAGCATTTTAATTTAGACATATGCAATCAAAAGTTCTACGGAATCTTAACAATATTATGTTTTATTTCGTGTGGATGAAGCCTCAAGGAACAAATGGTTAATATGAATATCACAATGTATGATAATTAATTTGTGTTTACTTTTTTC
The DNA here is from genome assembly GCA_003118335.3 of Papilio memnon. Classification (NCBI taxonomy): domain Eukaryota; kingdom Metazoa; phylum Arthropoda; class Insecta; order Lepidoptera; family Papilionidae; genus Papilio; species Papilio memnon. The sequence continues at coordinate 2,138,776 of LD688932.1, read as the reverse complement.
ATGTTTTTACAGATTACGGTTCCAGTGCCGACGTGTGCACGCAGCTGGAGCCGGGCGTGAACATGGTGTGCGATAAGGAAGGCACTAACTGTCACGTCACCAACGTTAAATGTCCCTCTTATGCTGAATCTGGTAATTTAAGGCCTGGTACACACTTAGCCAGTACAGCTTGATAATGGCGGACAGTAATTGGACTGGTGTAAAGTGTATACTAACGCCAGTGAGGCTATACAATATATGCCTGGATGGCGCTACAGTCCAACTGTATTGCCAAGTGTTAAACAGGCATAATGCAGTTTTTCTATTTAAATGGATAATAATTGACACTTTACTTATGTTATTATCTCTATCCATAAATCATTATTAAAATTGTCTCGTTTTTATTGTAAATGCTTTTACTAGTAGTTCCTAATACTTTTTATTTAACAAGTGGCAGATCCTCGTTTCGGATATGGAATAAAATAAAAAATAATACAATTTATATCTTATACTAAGGGTCGATTTATACTATATTGCCAATTTTAAAATATACATCAATTCGCCCACATATCCATACCTAATCCATTACTTCTGTGATTTAAAAAAAATCGCGCAGACGTGCATTCGACAACTTGACTGCGCTAGTATGAACCGACCCTTACAATTCGTACTTTACAGCGGATAAAAGCACATTAGTTCGTCTACTGGAACTAAAGGACGAGAGTATCCGACAAGCGGCCGTCGACAACTTGGACGAGGATCTGTTCGAGCCCTTCGTGAAGAACATGCCGCGCGACCGCGGAGACTACCTCGGACACCAGCTCAACCTCGACACCATGATGATCACCATCTCCAATGCGCTGAAGACCTGCGGACCCAGGGGCTGTCATAGTGAGTAATACAAGTTTTTGCTTGCGACTCATCCGCTTGGAATTAAAAAAAAAACAAAAGTATTATGTATTCTTCCAGACTATTCTCTACATATATGTCAATTTTCATCGAGATCCCTTCAGCTGTTTAGGCTACAAAGTGGAACAAACATCCATCCATCCATCTAAACTTTCGCATTTATAATATTAGTAAAATGATAGTATGTGTATGATGTTTACAGACGTGGAGGCCGAGGACATGGGCCTGAAGGAGGAGGACTGCACGTACCACCACCTGCAGCTGGGCTACTGGCTGCACATCGTCAGCTTCAAGCAGCCGTTCTCTGACCCTATCTTGCGGTAAGATGTATGTTTAATTTATTTTTTTTATTATTTCATTATTTTAATTTACCCCTTCGAAATATGGATTACCCAAAATGGACTGTCTTATTTTTTTTTCGTAATAAAATTGACACTATAATTCTTCTAGATTATTCTAGTTCTTATGAATAGTTTCGCTTTTCTTTATAGTGCCTTTTCGTTTTTTATCATTGTCTATTTATATTAATGTAGATTTTTTAATTATGTCGATAATATTGACCCAAACCTACCATACACCGCATATTTGTCCCTTTATCTATCTTATTGTGAAGCAAACAATTATTGCCGATTGATATTGTCTCATACTCAAGACTCCTTATTTGTTTGAAAAGATAACAACGCTTGCAAAAGCAATACCAGGTAAAAGGCAATGAAGAAAAAACCTCGATTTTGTAGACTGCCAGCGGACATAGTATTGCTGTCTCCCTCGCACAACAAGGTGCCGGAGTGCCGCGTGTCGCGCGACGTGGTGCGCGACTACTTCGTGGAGCGCGTGTCGCGCATCGACTCCGACCACTGGGAGCCCGTGCTCACGCTCATGCACCAGTTCGCTGAAATGTTCAATTACTTCGATTACGTCACGCTGGGCGCGAAGATATCCAAGTATTTGGAGAATGTAAGTAATATTACCGTCTTTCGTTTGTCATGTTCTAGAATATTTTGATATTATAGAGTGTATGGCCAATCTGCCCATATAAAATGGCAATTTTAGTCGAATCATAATTGATAGATTGGAATTCTACACAGTTTGTAACATGTATTAATGTAAATTTTGCAATATTAAAAAAACCAAAAAAAGAAGTCTTTTATGGCAAATCTTAAATAACTTAATTTTTAACATCCTAAGACAAAAAACGAGTAGGCAATCCTAATTCGCTAAAATAGTGAAGCAATCGCTACCATTAGAAACGAGGAAAGGACGCACAAAAGAAGGATTCCTTCCTATGTGTTCCAATTTCAGTCAAATTCACTACTCCTTTTCGTCTTTACCTCATAAGAAAAGAGAGTTAAAAGCAGGCCAGTACGCACACAGACATAACGCGTCTATTTAACAGCTGTCTTAAAAAATGGTTTTTCATTAATTGGTATGGTTGTTGTATTGCTCGGTACGTTTGTTGTGAGCTGTGACGTCGTGTGGGTGTGCAGACGCCGCGGTCGTGGTCGGGCGCGCTGTCGGCGGCGTGGTGGTGCGGCGCGAGCGGGCGCGGCGCGTGCGCGGTGCGCTGCCTGGCCGCCGCGCTCTCGTACGTGCCGCACGCGCACGCGCACCACGTCTGGCGCGCGATCGTCGCTCTACTGCACACGTAATTAAACGTTATATAATACAGAATAATGAATATTCAATATAATTTGTTCTTGATTTCTATTTTTATTTAATCAATTCTATTATACGATTTATGTCAGTGAGATAGAGCCATATTTAACACAGTGGTGGTAGCACATATCTTATTGTAGAATAACACTGTAATTATGTTTTTAATGGGATATTTAGACTATTTTAATTATGCTTGTTTTAACTGTTTGAAAAGTTTAATCTAATGTTATATTGATGGTTTAAATTATTTTTGCAGGCAATCAAAACAAAGGGATGCTAAGGATATTGCATACCTCTCATTCTACCTTTCGCCGAAGAGCAAAGTTGAGGCTTTCCTGGTGGCTGTATCCCACACTTGCGTTGTAAGTACAAGTGTTTTTTAAATTCAATAAACAAATAATTTTATAACTTCAATGTTGATCTTCTACACATTCATTTCTTATATCTTGTGCTTATTCTCCTACAATTTTATAATTTCACTTAATCAATTATCTAAGAAATGCATTGTTTTCACTATTTCAAATACCATTTACCTTATCCGTGTTAAGGCGGAGTACGAGCAGGCGGTGTGGATGTACCGGTACGCGCTGGCACACGACGCGCGCTACCTGCCGGCCAAGGCGTGTCTGCACGCGACGGTCTGCCTCATGCTCTATGGCGACAATGCCAAAGAGTAAAACTTACTTCATACCAAAGAGTAAACATGTTGGGTCATTGAAGAGTTCGTGTCGATTTTGAAAGATAAAAAATATTTTAATCTTTGTCTATTTTAACTGGATGTAACGACATTAATGTGTTAGCAGTTGCAATAACCGATATTAATTAAAATACCGACGTAATTAAAGTCGATAGTTGACGCTTTTGGATCTTTCAGTCGTTGTTGTTTTAAACCGAACTGATTTTCTAATGAACATTTAGTTGGTGCGATTTTGACAAAATGTAATTGACGTTACAATAATGTTTATCTTTCTTTCAAATTGGCACGAACTTTTCAATTTACCATACATATAGTCATTACAATACGTCTTTTTAAACTTCATCCAACTGTTAGATTAAGTAATAAGTACAATGTTTTCCTCATAGTTTTTAATTATATAATTATTAAATTATTCCTGATAATACTAAAAATCTCCAATAGATTTACTTCTAATGTGCAATTACAAATTTCGTAATGCAATCATCGTCAATGTTTTTTTTTTAACAGAATTTTGTTATTATTATGTGCCGATGTTCTTTTGTACTTCTGTACAAAATAATTTTACTATTGTACCTTTGTGATATTTTTTTAATACATAGGAATATTATATTTCTTTTTAATTCATTTGTCAAACTTAATTGTTTCAAGCAATGTGGGGAATGGTTTTACAATTTTTATACTGCACATCTAAAATACACTTTATTGTCTACGTAATAATACTCAAATCAGCTTGAATATATAATCACTTAATATTACATAGTAAATAAGAATCGATATTTGTTACCCTAAAAGCCGATACACGCCTTTATTATTAATCTGACAGTTTTAACTGAACAATCGGACTGTACAGTCAGCCTCATAAATACGTCATCACTAACAAAACTATAGACGCTTATGTTTTCAAAAATAGGAATGCACGTACTCTTTTAGGACATATTCATACTGGGAAAGCATTCGAACAGTATCCGTTCCTATACATTAATACCGAAGCCATATATTAGTTTCTGAAGCTTTGTAAATGTGTACATATTTATGCAGCTGACTGTACTTAAATTGTACGTCTGTAGGAAAAATTAAAGCTGAGGGCTATCACGATTATTCGTGAGAACGTTTTCGTAACGTTGTCGATAAAATTCGTATAAAACAAATCGAATAAGAATTATCGATGACGTAGGAAAACGTACTCTCAACTGTTACGCTATTCATGATAGACCCTCTATAAATTGTCAGCTAAAGTGAATTTGATCTGATGTGTACCAGGCTTAATAGATATATTGAAATCTCTACAACTGTCGTAGTAAATTAGTGTGATTTCCAATTTGTATTTTTTTCGAACGATGTAATCTCATATGATCAAATTAAAGGACTTCAACATACACCGCCTCTTATCTTGCCTTTATAAATAACAATTTTTTTGTTTTTTTGTTCGACACGTGTAACTTATCTTTTTTTAATCTGTATGTTTTTGTGCAATTATTTTGGCTGTTTACAAACCTGTTATTTTTTAAGACCGAATCTTGCCTAAGACTGATGTTACTTTTTTATTTTTTTTTGGTTATGTAATATAACCCATTTTTTTATTGAATTCTCTTGTTTTATTTTGTCTTTTTGATTTATTTTACTTTGTAGAAAAGTTTCGTTTTAATTTATGAATTTCCATTTACTGTTCTTTAATACTAGATGTATTAAAGAACAGTCTTTGTCCCTTAATCATTTTTTTAGATAATTGTAAGCTGGTTACGGTTTTTAGGTAAGTGGGCTCTAGATTTGGAATAAAACTATTTTTTTCTAAAGAGGGGGGATTTTTTGGTTGGTTATAAGAGTTACCAAAATAGAAATTAAGAACAAAACAAAACCTACATAAACAGAAAATAGCATAAAAACGGGGCGCCGACCAGGAAGATAATTTGTTAGTCTATAGAAGGGTAGAATTCAAAGGTGTTATAATGAAAATACAAAGGTTTCTATCAAGTTTTCATTTATTTCAAAACCTGAAAAACACGAATGAAACATAAGCAGGTAAGGTTTATTTCATGTGACTGTTATTGCAAGACATAAAAACAATAGACAATATAATCTTTGACGTAAAATCCATTGACAGCTGAGTTCAGTGTTGCCAGTTCTTATCTTCGTCTGCGTGTCGATATTGAAGCACCCACAATAACTATTGGAACACGCACAAGAGTATATTTCGGTTACTAGTCCTGTGCAGTGACCAATAGTTGTTTTGGGCTTCCTTTTCTTTCCCGTTGGCTTCTTGCGCACCTATCTGTAAGGGATATTAAAGTCGACATTGAAACTCATTTATGGTATGTTCGCTTCAGTTTTTTCTTAAAGAAAAGAGGTATGATTTAATATTGCGTTAGCAGAAAAACTTTTGACAAATGCTAATATAAAGGGGATTTTTTCACTTAAAAATTGCTGCATCAATTTCAAAAAAATTTTTCGAATTCTCGATTAGAAAGCTTCTGAAAAGTCGTAGAAGTCGGGGGTATAAGTAAGTAAGGCATATTTATGAGGACCCTTTCTCCGTGTTTACTACAGCATATTGTTAATACGCGAATTTAAAACGTAACATACTTTTCATAGAAAATTATTTGAAATACAAAGACAGGCAAAAAGTAATCAGAGAACAAATCATATTCGTATTCAAAATACATATCAATATTAAAGCTAACTTAGGTAGTTACAATTTTTAATACTCGTACAAATACAAAAGTTATACACAAGGCTTATAAAAAAAGGTCACTGGATAAATCATATTAAAATCATTTGTTCCTAATNNNTGGACAGGTCGCTATCCCTTTTTATAGCCTATCCATGTATTGAGATCAATGCTTCCAATGTATGCGAAATCAATTTAACTACGAGTTTCCATTACCGAAACATCTGTACAATTTGTCTCCTCTCACTCTCTAAAGAAATGAGATAACAATGTTTTTGTAAATTTTTCGGCAATGATAAACATTTACATATCGAATCAAATATCAAGAAGTACCGGTAGCTTTCGCATTTAATTCTACATTTTTACAATTTGTATATAAAAAATCTTCAATTACATTTTAAACATGAAAAATAACTAAACAATGTATTTATAAATTAAATTATAAAAAAAAAAATGTTCTTCCGTAGACTGTAGTTGCAGATATTTCGAAGATTTTCGCTCTGTAGTGAATGAAAATCCCGCAATAGCCGCTGTCACACGCACAAGAGTATAGACATTACTAATCTTGTGCAGTGGCCAGCAGCTGCTTTGGGCTTCATTTAATTTATCCAGATTTGAGACAATATCCTGCGTCGTTGAACTCTATTGTAAGGCGGTAACATGCGAGAAAAATAAACAAAAAAGATCTTCGTAGAACAACTATAAGCTTTAACAACATTTTAAAGGTATTCTGTTATTTCTTTATCTACAAGAATAGATGTTCTACGAAAATCGATTAAAAAAAACGATGTTTTAAAGCTTACAAGTAAAAAATATTAATTTAACTTAAACACAACAGTATTTACATTAATTAAATAAATTAAGAGTAACATAAAATTATTTTTACTGCTTTATATGATATCCAAAATGTTCCTGTTCATCCCCTTTTTATATAGGTGATGATTTTTTTTGTATCTTGCAACCTTAGACATGGTTCTAACTGGATATATGTAAGGTGGAAGGGCTTATAAAAAGCCTGGCATATCAGATGGCACGGCGGGAAGCCCCACGATATCGGACTTGGAAACCATACTAAGGGCTTAAGGCTTACACTACGTAAGTATAGAATTCACATAATTTAACGGTTTCCATGTTTAAAAAGTTCTGGAAAGGTTATTAACTATTGTTATGTATTCGGTATTATTTATTTTACTTTTAAAAATGTAATCGAAGTAATTTTATTTGAATTTATTTTCACTTCACACTTCAAATAATAAGGTTATAGTACAAAAATAAAAGGTGGAGTAATCATTGAACAATACAAAAAACTGATAAATAGATATTTCAAATAAAATTATAAAATAAAATAAGAAAAAAAAAATACTTACATGCAGAAACTCAAACTACACAAATGAAAGCAAAATAAAAATCTAATAACGCCAACACTATCAGCTGATTGTAGCTTTTCTAAAAAACTAGAGAACGGGACGTGCTCACACGGGGTGAGTTGGGGTGCGAATGGACACTAGGCGGTTCACACACCTCTACTAACATATTACTTACCGCGCTGGATTATGTCCTGTAGACTTACTTAATTTCCCAGGCGTAATTCACAAGCGGAGCGATTTTGTTATCTTGAATAGCAAAAATTAAAACATATTTTTTCCAAACTAAAATGAAAATAACTGAGAAACAATAGCTATAACTATGAAAACTATGGCATTAATAAGGCATGCAAACCAATATCAATAACAGGTAAGACCTCATATCTTTGATCAACTCTATAAGCAAGCTTTTCCCGTGAACATTTTATAATACTATTTACAAATTATAATCCTGTTCAACGTTGGATTTAAATTTTTTTTTTACCTGAAAAAAAAAGATTGAATATTATTAATCATTCAATGAATTAAATGCAACATTATTAACTTTTTCCTCTATTCTGTTTAAAATTTATTTGTATTTTTTTCAATTATCTAATTATGCTTGGACCACACGTTAAAAAAGTCCATCAGTCATGCTGTCTCTTTCTGCTTAACCTTTTTATTCACTTACGTAATAAATACATAAGTGGTAAATTAATTAAATTGTACAGATTTAATGTAAAATACAATCAATTGTTCAAAATTAACAACTCTTATGGTTTCACGTTGATTATTTATTTTTAAGTATCCAGCCGCACTATTATAGAAATACCTATGAAATTACGCTTTGTCTTGCGACAACCGGAGTCTCAACTATTCTATATGCTCGCATAAAGGCAATGCATCGGTAGTTCCCCCAATGTCGCGAAAGTCGAAAGTAGTCGATGACGGCGTTTCAGCCTTCTTGACAACCAGTCACACGCCACCTTTTGGTCTTGGAGCTCTCATAGGGCTCCTATTTACGAGTATACAGCTATACCAGGCATTCAAGCCTTCAACTACATCTTTATGTCATACTAGCTTTCGCCCGCGACTCCGTCCACGTGGAATTAAAAAA
>LD688932.1:2015900-2037590 GCA_003118335.3 Papilio memnon | reverse complement strand
CCATGGTTTGTCATCATGTCATGTCATTTTGACATTTGCAATTGATAATTTGACAAATGTAGATAAACAATTTAATAAAGTTTTCATAATTTCACGCGGATGAAGCCGCAAGGGAACAGTTATCCATACAGCATGATCTAACTTCTTGCTAATATTATAAATGTAAAACTTTAGATTGATTGATGTTTGTTTAGGTATCTCCGGTACGGCTCAAATAATCTCGATGCAAGGCGCAGATGTAGATAGTCTAGAAGAACACGGCCCCGCGGGCAATAGTTTTACATTAACACTTATTAAACTAGAAATTAACCAACAAAAGTAATAAATCAACTTCATGATAGCATCGCATTTCGCAAGGTAATTAAAGTGTGTACGTGATGACTCTCCCTTAGGGTTAATTTCATAAATTAAGCGGAAAGCTACCACGCCCTCGGCAACTAGAACATTAGTGTAGCCCGCTATCTATTCGGGCTAAAAGAGATTGCTATCACGATTCTAATTTCAATCATTGTAATTTATATCTTATTTCTATAGGCATTAAATACAAAATAGCTTACTAGCTTATTAACTAACATTTTGGTGTAGTAATTCTTCTTCGATTTGTTAATTATGTCCTATGATTTGCGATAACTTAATATTATTAATTATTCATACTGTCGTGGTTTTGAAATTTATTTAATTAAAATTCCCTTTAATTTTAAACTATAGTTAATTTATTTTAGACTTTTTATTTAGTTCTAAATAAAGTTATTTCATTTTTCAATGTTATCTCACCAAATTAAATACAACGTTTAATAGGAGTTACAAAATATGATATATAATACATATTAAAAGGGTCAATAAAGCCTTCAATGTGAACTCTTAACTTTTACGTTAATAAATAAAAGCCTTCATGAAGAGGTTAATGGAAGTTGTGTCGCTTGTATCACTTTACCTTTTACTTGAGAAGGCTGAGAGTACTTTCCTGTACAAGTTTATTTAAAAGAAGACGTTTGAAATGTTTTTCAAACATACGAGAGGCACTTAATGTAAAAATGCACATAAAAAATATTTTACAGATTCTATTAGGATATTGAGTTCGTAAAAGATATTTGTTTGAACTTATTAACTCTTACTTCAGTTTACTTAATATTAAACCTTAACCTTATCTAACTAAAAGGTTTGCATTACGGTACGTTTAGGTACCTATTATAAAACTAACAAAAAGCTGTGCTTTAGGACTGACAAAGCTTGTCATAAGCTGTTAAATATTATTAAAAGAACTAGCTTTCGCCTGCGACTCTAGCACGAGACATAAATGCGAATAAGGATAATAGCCATCTACGATCTTCTACGGCGTCCAAACATAGGCTCGTAAAATGTACAATTTATGTTGAATTTTCGTGGCCGGGACTTTCGTGAGCGTTTCGAATTTATGCACGCATGTATGGAAGGTCACGTAATGATGGTGAAGGATCGTAAATTTAACGTAGAGCACGAATTGCGCTAGGTTTTTCCTCATCCTTTGCTTTTAGAAAACAAAAACATTACAATATATGTAAACAAATCTGTACGGAATAGTAAATACAGGATAAAGTATATTTTTTCTGCGAAACTATTGAAGACGTAGTTTTTATTCAAATATGTTCTTAATCTATGTTAGTAAACAAGATGTTGAAATTAAGTTTGCAATAGGAAATCTTCAATATTTCTGTAGTATAGAATTGTGTATTTTGTTCATACAGTGTTCATAAGCAACAATGGAGAATTATATTAATAGACATTATGCTGAAGAACTTAGAAATTTAACTACAAATATTACAAAGTCAAATATCCGAGATCTCTACGAATCCTTTAGTCTTGTCAAATTATTTTTCAGAAGGAATTAAAATACTCTAATCCAAAAGCCGAAGAAAAATCCAAAGAAATGCAAACAATAAAGTTTTTGTAGTTGAACAAAGACGAGATGAACGCAGTCTGGGCTAAAAGTTCTTGGCTACCGTGGATTAAACTTTGGAAATTTTCTCTTTTGTTGTACACGAACAAAAGAAACTTCAAAGCCTGCGTTGTTATTACTATGCAAGAATTATGTTGATTTTACTTAGTGTTTGACTTCGTTAACCTTGTTACGCGATCGAAAAAGCCACGTCAGTTATTAAAGCCAGAAGGTTCACTTTCTACTGTCAAAAAGGGAATATGGATGCTTCAATAAAGTATGAAACTGAACGCTGTAGAGGCAGTTTGAATGCATTTTACATATCAAACTGTATCAGTGAAGATTTGTGATTGCTGACGCGAGAACGCAAATCTCCGTCCGTGATAGGAATAAATTCCTCGCGTCACGGCGCTGACGTTGAGTTATGAATTCGTAGAGCAAACAGCCAAATTGAAATTTGAAATTGTGTCACGTTACACAGATAATCATAACTTTTACTTGAATAATGGCAGATGTCCAATTGCACTATAAACTACTCCTTTATATAATAGCATATCTGAGGACATGACTATAACGTTTTTTAATGAATTAACAAGTAAGGGAGTAACAGGAGGGTAACAGTTAAGTCACTAGATAAACTTAGACAATAGGTAGAAAATATTTACTTGCTTTTGCAGTAAAAATTGATTATGTATGGCCATAATATTTGTATTTGTACAATTTACGTAACATATAACAACGAAGAATCGCTTAATTTTAATCATTTCATTAAAATATGTATACCGATTTAAAGTATTTCTTTTTTTTATATTTTATCTTACTTGTAGACTATTTTATCATTGGTATATATCATGTTAGTATTTTCATGTTATGACACCGAGAGACATACGACGTATGCCTGCTTTTCATCCCAGTCGCACAAAACGCCGGAAACGGCTGTCCCTACGTGATTCATTCCACAGGAAAACAGTAATTTTGGGTTCAGTTGACATCATTTGGACATTACTACGCTATTTTGTGGACTCAAGCGTATAGTCTGATTGCTATATAACAAGACATTTTTGTATGAGAATATTTTCTTATAATATTCTTATTTTTTGATTAAGTAGATAAAAGCCTGTATGTTTCATTTGTATTATACAATTTTAAATTGAAAAGCAATGATTTTTTTATAATTATATTAAATGTAAAGTAATAATTTAGACATGAGTTCATTGGTTTAACGGTAAATTTCCACGGATTTATTTTTCATGTATGTATATACTATCTTTCGCCCGCGATTCCGTCCGCGTGAGATGAAAAAAAAAAGTGAGTAACCTATGTGTTCTTCCAGACTATCCTCTATATCTATACCAAATTTCATCAAAATCCGTTCAGCCGTTTGGCTACAAACTCTAACAAACGTCCATCCATCCATCTAAACTTTCGTATTTATAATATTAAGTAAGATTAAGAGCTTTTATATTTTGTTTTCGTTATTAATCTGTGAAGTTTTTTTTTTTAATCTTAAATATCAAAAAACTGTACTGTAGAGTATACTTTACAAAAATATCAATTTTCCAAGGCAATGTACAAAAGTGTTCATTATTCAATAGTGCACAGTATTCGATCAACATCACTAACAGCGTTGCGAGATGAAGAGCGTACTGAAGGCTTCAAATTGATACTGTTCGGCCTCCGGATATAGACATGTTGAAACAATGAATCCGATACGCTTGTTATCAACTCATCAAAGAGCTACCAATGAATTCAAAATTCAATCCGAAAAAGCCAGTTTTATTTAAGGTAATCAAGAACTTGGATTTTTTATTTTTAACATGTTAAATGTTTAAAGAAAAGATTGTAAAATTTTACTTTGAATTTTTTGTTGTATTCTTTTATTGTTTTTTTTTTAATTTCAAAAATGTAATTTTTGTAATTGTGAAGCATAAAAATGTGTTAGAGTTCCCAAGCAAAAATATTGTAAATTAAAAACATAAAAGTTCATAGTGCCCATTAGTACTTAATTTTCTACAATTACATCATATAAAAAAAACAATTAAAACTAACCTGGTAATTATTTTCTAGATAACAGTGATAAAATTAAGTGACTATAGGTTCAGTCCTTGTGAAGCGAGCTGGTCGTTTTATGAATATTAATAACCCCTCAAACCGTAACATCAGCATTAAGTCGATTATCAACTTCACTGAATGACAGCTCTTCAGTCCCAAGATCCGGATATTTGCATTTTTCAAATCGACCAGCATTTTAATTGTTCATTTAAACTCCTATTATTACGAAAATGTCGAAAAAGACAATACTTATTTTTACTAGCTTTTGCCCGCGATTCCGCCCGCACGGAATTAAAAATAACGTAGCCTATGTGTTCCAGACTATGTTATGTGTCAAATATCATCGAGATCAGCAGTTTAGGCTACAAACTCTAACAAACATCCATCTAAACTCTCGCATTTATACTATTAGTAAGATTAAAAATATTCCAAAACAGCTACTATTACATAATCTATAATCATAATATTTAATTTATAAGAAAACGAGTAGACGGAAAGAAAAAATATTCCACTCAATATTTAATCTTCCAAATTCGAACCCAACTTGCGGTTACATGATTTCCCAGTAGGGAAGACTCAGTATTGCGATACGTTCTACATTTTTTACTTCACGCTTCTATAATTTTTGGAGAGTGGCTATGAATAAGTTTACATAAATTCTAGAACTAAACGAAAATCCAATAAATTGAAAACTAAAGTTACCGTCTGTTCGTAATCTATACTAATATAATAAAGCGTAAACACACACTTCTTTGTTGCCTAAGATGTCAGCAATCACAGCAAATTTTTGATTAATTCTTTTTTTAATAAAAAGCCCCACACTTCCGTCACGCTTTAGGCTATATATTTTTACGACATTAAACTTAGGGGGTAAATATTTTGGATATCCCTAATGTGGGAAAAAGACCATAAGTTGATGCCAACATCAAGGAAGCAAGATTGCCATAGTAAGGTAATTGGTATTTTGACGTTTGCAATTGAGAATTTGACAAATGTAAACAATAAAATAAAGATTTTATAATTTCATGCGGATGAAGCCGGAAGGGAACAGCTAGTATTTTATATTTGTGAAAACAATGTTTTGATTCTTAATACCTTTAATTTTAGGAGGAAAATAAGATAACATGCTGTGTAAACACACCGTCATACTTAAATATCATGGATACTACGAGTCAGTTCTTACCCACAAACAAAATCCCTCATTTTTTAAACGAATCTAATACTTTGAAAAAGACATTAAGCTTTGATTGAGATTCTCTCGTAAGTATTAGGACTATAAACATCATAGACAACACAACAAAATAATAATTCTTTTTATCACACACATATACAACAATAAACGTGTTAATACGGAACCCCATTAAAATTCCGTCATCGTACAAACACGTGAAAGTGCAGAAGTGAAGTTGCTGATGTGAAAAATGCAAATCTTCAGCCTTGATATGTATTAAATCTGCTCGTCAGCTGCCATAGAGTTAAGTGCATATAAAGTAGGCAGTTGACTTTTATTAGAGCACGAGTTATAATCTCTATTTAAGTATTAACCAGAAAAAAATCATTTAAACATTTCTAACTTGCTATAATTGCCATTAATTTGAATCAATGTATTTATGTCAACTATTATACAAAAATAGTACGTAATAGAGATCTTATTTACATATTTATTTTAATATATCTCCTTTAAATAGCTTTTAATAGCTTTTAATATTCTGGGTTTTTGGGTTATGACATTATTAAAGCTCTTAAAGGAGGTTAAAAAATACGCGGTCAGTGTGCTAATTATGAACCTTATCTTAACATGTAGCAATGATTTTATGAATACAATATTTGAGTAATGTTTGCATAGAACATGCATTATAATGCGACTGTCATTTATTTAACAATAAAGGTAAAGTTTAAGAAATGATTAAATATTTTATACTAGCTGTTGCTCGCGACTTCGCCCGCGTGAAATTAAAAAATATAGCCTATGTTACTCCCAGATAAATTACCTTTCTAACGGTGAAAGAATTTTTAAAATCAGCCCAGTAGTTTTTGAGTTATTTCAATACATACAAAAATACAAATCTTTCCTCTTTATAATATTAGTATAGATTAGAATGACTCTCAACAATACTGGTTTTAATTTTGTCTTAGATTTATTTGAGATATAGGATTCTATTCAATTACAAATGAGTTAAATTACGGGCATTTATTTCTTCTATTATTTTGTATAATCCATATTTTTTACATACTGTTATTCAAAAAACATTAAGAGAAAAGAAAACTTTTGACTGGAGACAACATATTATTGTACGGAGGGTCTGATTTAATATGAATGAGAGTAAGAACAAACGCCGGGTCGTTATTATTTCCGGAAATAATTATACCGTCATGAAACAAAGGTGGTAAACAAAGAGCCATTGCCCAAACATTCACCTCGATGTATTCAAGAGCTTTTCAAAACATGACGCATAATAAAAATTATAACTTAACTAGCTTTCGCCTGCGACTCCGTCCGCATGGAATAAGGATTAACAAAAGCAAGTACGAGTAGAGTGTTCTTCCAGACCATCCTCTATATCTATGCTAATTTCATAGAGATTCATGACATCCATCCATACATCCATCTAAAGTTTCGCATTTATAATATTAGTAAGACTGACTATGACTGACTTTAGAAACTTTAGTTTAAAAGAGTCTCAACAAATGTAGTATTACGTGTTAGAGGGTATTTTGCTTTGAGTTACAAAATAAAGACACAAGTTAAAATTAAGAAAAAAAAAAGTTAAAACTATAATCATACTTGCCGAATTTTCGATCAATGTTTGTTACCCACGCCTCTCCAAAACGGCTTAACGGATCTTGATAAAATTTGACATATATGAAGAACATTGTCTGCAAAACATAGGCTATTTTCTACATTTTGTCATAAATTGCGCAGTTATAAATAAATTATTCTATGTATACAGCAAAGCGCATTTTATACCCTCGTTTCACTTTTTGCTACGGAAATAGTAGGGCTATATTTCGCTTAGTCGAGGGGACATAAACTCAACATTTGCCCTCACCCGAGTTGACCTCCCATAAACGGCAACATAAAAATTGGTCTAAAGTAGAGCTGTTATTTTGATTTTGAATAGTGTTTGCTAATAAAATCACACAAATATAGTTCAACAACAGCTTTATGACCTGTTTCTGCTGTCATAACCTGTAGTACAACAGTATTGCTATCTCGCTTAGTCTCTCAATAAAAATCAAAGACAGCAATATTGTTCGTATGCGAGTGAAACATCAAAAATTCAACGTTTTCATGTTCTTATCCTATTTTATTCTCTCTCGTATGCCCTTCGTTTCCATAGAAGCAATCAAAAATAGTTTAATATTCAAATAACCGATAAAGCTCGTACTTTTATATATGCATGAAAAATACATACCATACATATGGATTATAAAATATTTTCATACAAAAAGGCCGCTTGAGGGGGACGATATGCCGCGTCATTGTTGTAAATTATTCGCTGGAATAAATCACGCATATCATCGCTATCAAACCCCCGCTCCCGTGGAACTTGGGAACGTTTTTGTCTACGTCCAGACCAAACACTGCTAGTAATTGAGGAAAATAAGTTGAACAGATGCTAATTACACATTTTCAATTTTTTTTCTAAAAAAAAATTGCCACAAAATTAAATACAGCAACAATCTAATCTGGTAGAATATAATATTATTTAAATAATTTCAATTATCTTAAAGGATATTGTATGCACTGGAGCACATCTATAACAATAAGTTCTAGCTGACAATGACTTAATTACCAACTTAAAACTTTAGCTGTCGCTGTTTGATCGCTACTTGAAGCTTGTTAAAGCGACATTTTCAGTACAAGAAATTTCATTGTGTGCGACTCGGAAAGCCAAAGATGTATCCCCAGTTAAAATATATTTTGTTAATGCCTTTTTTGGTTTTCATTCTATTACATAACTAGCTGTTTAACAATATTAAGACAAAAAAGTAGGCTATAATATGTCTGTCTATGTCAGCTACCCTTCAGTGAAAGTCCGGTCGAAATCATTTCGGAGACTACCCGGAACAAACACGGCCTTCAGACAGACAAAAATTTTTTAAATGCGATTTTCGTTATTAGCAACGCAAATACATCATCTTCCCAAAATCTGTAATTTTGTTTTGATGTTACAAACAGACACTCCATTTTTATTACATGTATAGATAGAAGATTTTAAATGGATGTTTTGGTGAAGTTCACTATTTTGCAATATAAACTTACACACTCTATCGAATAAATGGTTCAGGAAACTCCGATCCGATATTTACCCATAATGTAAGAACCGCCAAAAGTATTCAAATATCCCGGTGAGTTCATAGCCGTTTCCGTTTAGAACTCGCGATCCTTGGCAATCGACCAAACAGAATTCAATGCTTAATATAAAACTGAGTGCTTTCATTTCATATTTGCGAAATGAATGTATTGGAGACTTTAAAATGTTATAAAAATGAATAATATTCATTCAGCTTAATAGTCCATTTTACACTATAATTAAAACGTGCTATGTTTATTATTCAAATTATTAAAAACTAGCTGTTGCTCGCGACTTCGCCCGCGTGAAATTAAAAAATATAGCCTTTGTTACTTACGGACAAATTACCTTTCTAACGGTGAAAGAATTTTTAAAATCGGCCCAGTAGTTTTTGAGTTATTTCAATACATATAAAAATACAAATCTTTCCTCTTTATAATATTAGTATAGAATAGCTTTTAGATTCGATATTATATGCTTAATTCTAATTCCAAAAGGAGAGATTAACAATACAATATTCATCTTATCCCACAGATGTTTATTTAATTGTAACATATAGCGGCTTTAGAAATCCATGAAAAAAATACGATTTTTTTTTAATAATAATTGCAGTAAATAATTTTAAGGCATTGTCTCAAATTTAAATACATTGTACCATTTTGCAACAATAAATGAATGATTAATTATCCCGTGTATGGAGTATTTTAGTGTTGGAGACGTGCTCTGGCAAAGTTGTGAGTGCACTTCCAGTGCTCGTCAAACTGCAAATACTTGTGCCAAGTTTCAGACATAATTGGTACATAGTTTGTGAATATTATTGCAGTAAGTTGGAGTACATATGCAAAATATATATTTGTTGTAACTGAAATTATCTGTAAAGTTTTATTTCTGTTTTAAAAGTTACATTTGAATATAATACTCAAAGAATAAAATCGTTTTGTTTGGATTGTACGAGACAAAAACTATCAAAACGGATAAAATTCTCGGCACTTCAAATCTTAATAGATCAGAACTATAAAGCCTTATTATGCTTGCATAAAAACAATTCAGAATCTCTCTACTATTTTGACAAAGTGATTTATTTTTTTTTTAATTAGCTAATTTTAAGTTACATATGCATTTAAATTAAAAAAAATTAAGATCGGTAAATTTAAATATACAATTACTCACACTATAGAGTTTAGTACAACTTTTCTGATAACTACAAGATGATGTCATAGGTAATAAAAAATAGCGTAAAATAAACAAGATAATTCTTAGAACCATTTGTAATCACGCATAATTCTATCTTAATTAAACACATTTCTGTAAAAACGGAGCGAAAAATCTAAATTTCTTATCAATCGACAGTAAACAATGTCCGTCGTAATATTTTCGCGCCAAATAACAGATAACGAAATGCGAATGAGAAAATCTGTTCGCTTGAAACTCGGTCAGTTCGCTGCTGACGCTCGCCGAGTGAACTCCTGTCGCTCGTTGTCTCGATAATCGTATGTTTTCGTGTGTGTTGTTCTGAAATATATTATCTGTACTTTTACATTTAGTGTCTAGTTAAGTTGTTTATTTTTAATGTGGATTACAGTTTTAGTGGAACATTAAAATTTGGATTGGAGTTTTTTATTAAAACCTGTGACCGTGAACGTAAGTTACAACTTCATAATGCGTTTGAATGTATTAAACTTAAACATTATTAATATTCTTCAAACCAGCTATAGTAAAATATAGTGCAAGACTTCTATTTAGTCCATAAACCGAACAACCTTCATGCTTGTACTTTGTCGAATATTTTATGATATTTTTTAATATTTTAATGTACGAATAACTTGGAATATAAACTACCACATAACTCGACAGTATGACTACGAAATAAGCAATTCTTCTTTCTAATTCGATCTAATCTTGTGTTTGTATGGTTTTTAATTTCTTTAGATCTTAAGTTGCAAAGATAAGTAACAAATTACAATTTTTTAAAACATAATGCCAAAAACTAACCTAAGTGTCTTAAAAATGTAAGTATGAGTTTGATAAAACGTGAAATGCTAATATCTGTCCTTAATGAGCGTTGTAGATGCGCCAAGAGCGTGTCGCAGCGGAATAAAGAAGTTATAGTTTGCACTCTTCATATTCGATTATAAAATAAAATTTCACTACTTTGTATGTGAGAAAGGAATATTCACATTTGTCGCAGATTTAATATAATAAATTTTAGTAATAAAATACAACCGGGAGATCGGCATTATCGTCTATCTTTAGTCGAAAAGGAATTGAATTACAATTAATTTAAATTGCGTTAATTTGAAGTGAGTATTAAAATGGATTAATTAAATAATGTAAACGATGAATCTGTTCCCATTAGTATTACTATTCTCTGATCAGTTAAATTTGTATGAATTTGATTAATTCTGCCACAAATAACCATGTACTTTAGTTCGTGCACACTGCGAAGTCCAATCATATAGTAACTAACGGGAAAAATCTTAAATAAAAGAAATACATCAATCTTTATGTGACATCAAGACCCTTGTTTACTGAGCAAGTTCGGTCCGTTTGCTCAAATTACTCCAATGTTTCAGTGGCAACGAGCCAGAGTTAGATATGATTTGACAAAAGTTACGCCATTATTGTTCCAACTTTAAAATGAGAATCATAATTTTAACCAGTGCGTAACAAAGTTCGTTGACATGTTATTCGATTGTTTTCTTATAATTTATACAACTTTTAATAACAAAGAACCGCTTAAGCTTTGCTCTAGTCAAAAATAACAGATACTTACGTTCGAATACGTTGCTAAGTAAATGTAAATAATATAATTGCTTGAATATTTGGGGGCGCGGTAGTTCTACTGAAACGGCCTTCTTTCGAAGCGTCTAGGGGTACTTTTGACACCCTTTTCTACCTTTTCGGGTTATTTTTCAATACGCAATAATAATTCCTATATACAACAATAAAAACAGAATTTTGCAGCAGTATTAGAACTGGACCATAGCATTATTTGAGCTGCGGTGCACATAATATGTGACTTCATACTAACTCTATTTTGGTTTCGGTGCACGTACGATAATGTCAACAATTTCTAATACTACGCGGTCATTTTACACTCGCCCACACACACAAACACATGTAGGAACATACATTTTATATGAACTATTAACTCTACTACACTACTAAAAATAATTTAATAGTCCAAATAAACAAAAACTACAGAGTAGATAAAACTGCAATTATCGTTAAAAAGTTTACAAATGTTTGTCTAACTCGCCTTAGTCATGGGAAAGAAATTTCAAATCTTTTTAAAGATAAAATATAGTATACTAGCTATGTCCCCGACTCCGTCTGTGCGGAATTAAAAAAAATAGTAAGTAACCCTGTGAGTTCCAAACTATAATCTAATCTATATTTTCTATCCATCCATCCATCCAAACTTTCGCTTTTATAATATTAGCAAGCAGTATGATTATAAAAAAATCTTCTTTGCCGAATGGTCTAAAGTTAGCAAGACAGAATTAATTGATCCCGGCTTAACCGACTTTTAGCACCAATACGGCTTAAAATCTTTGTTAATGACTCAAGTTTTAACTTGATTGCGGCACTTTAACAATGACATTTGAAGCAGGCCTTTCAATTCAATGGTTGAAACGAAACCAAAAGTTACAAATCTTTACAAATTTATTAAAAAGAACCTATTTAATTTAAACAATTTATTCTATAGTACGATTGTTTTCAGCATTTTTTTTTCTAAAAGTAATATAACCAATATAGTTTTAGAAAATACTTATACATAAAAAACTATGATACACGGAAGCATGAATAATTTCGTAGACATTTTATTTCAATGATCCAGCTCAGTTCCGGACTTCTATGAATCTTGAGTCATTCGCTCCTGACTCTTGAATATAACTATGTTTAAAGAGTACATCTCGCCTCACTTGTTAAAATAAAAAAGTACTAATCAGAAGGTACAGTCGGGGAAACTGGCGGTGTTTCACCACAATCGTTTGAACATTTTGAAACGAGACGCGGAACTAAAATCAATACAACGTAGTTTATAATGTATTTATACGAAAAAAAGTTGGTTAGCGATATACGGCTAGTTTCTTTTTATTATTATCCCTTCGTTTGCACTCACTGCTAACTAATTATTTATTTGTAGGAAGAGGCGGAGTTTATCTCTTTGCAATAAACAAGGTAATTTTTTACGAAGTGGAACACCGCGGTTTTCCGCGACTGTACGTTAATATGACAACGTTCAACTGTTTTTATTATTTACCTTAAAGAAAAGGTTTTATAACACACTATTACACAAGTGTGAAATAAAGCTTAGAGTAATCCTGCATTTCACTTAAATGCATGAAAACGATCAAAAGCGAGATAAAAATAGGGAAATTTAAATTTGAATACGCCATAAATTTAAAATATTACTGGAAGTTAAATTTAATATCAGAGAGCGCTCTTCGTTAGGGTTGGTACACAAAAAAGGCGGAGGCGTTTTAAACGTCTTGAGAAATTGTGCCAACGAACTTTTTTTTTCTCAAATACTTATGTCTATTTCAAAATGGTTAGGGTAATGAAAAGCTGTAATATTGAAATTCTTAGATTCGAGTCTCGATAAAATTATTGTACCAAAAATACACAATTTACTGTAGCAAAGGAAACATGTACAACTTTTAGAAGAAATTATAATCCAAGCTAAATTTAAAACACATGCACACCATTTCTAGGTACTCTTAAAACAAGGTCATCTACACTAAGCCAAATAAACTGAGAGATTACGGTATGTTAGCAAAATGACTTAATAATTCGTGATCTTTATCTCGGTGAAGGAACAAATGTTAATGAGACTTGACACTTAGTTATTCATTCAATATCCTTGAGCACGCTACACTGTTTGACCACAATAAAAAACTTAATCGAAACAAACCTCGACTTATATTCAAATTAAATAATACAATGCGTGTCTATCTATTAAAGTATAGTTCGATACAAACATTTTGGCTGATTCAAATAATAAATTACAATCGAAACATGATTGCGTCTGTACGTTTTATTCTTCAGTATCAAGTCATAAGTAGTTTCCCAGCAATAACTCTTAATTATCAGTTATAAATATATGACCTTCGATGTATTGTTTTTCTTAATGAGTATATAGTGATTGGGAAGTAATCAAAGCGAAGAACGCGAATAGAATGCAGCGTTCGATCCACGGTATATTCGAATAATACCTGATTACTAGTTGCTAAAAATTCCCTGAACAGACTTAATTTAAGTCAGAATTATTCTTTCGCGGCATAAATTTATTACAGGCCCTTAGTATACGCAAATGTGTGATAGCTGACCGATGGAATTGTTTTGCGAAAGTCGCTTAGAAACTAGCATCGCAGGTTACGTGTACGATCGGCCTTACTGTCTTAATTAGCGGATCACTGCGACATCGGCACCAGAGAGCATCTGGCATTTAACCTTGATAATGACGTACTCTATCGGCGCAACACAACGCACTGATTTATAAATTTTATAATTAGATTCTGAGAGATGTTTATAAACATTATAGCTAAAATTATTACATGTAAAACGACGTAATTGTCTTGAGTGTTTTATTTTGTGTTTTAAACGTGAACTAACTTTTTCTGAGTGTTTTTGTGCCATTTTCAGGGCCGAAGTGTTGTACAGATGTGATTAACTAGAGTTGTTATACATCAGAGCGTTTGTTGTCATCTATACATATAATAAAATTGCAGTGTCTGTTTGTAATATCAAAAGAAAAATCCCAGATTTCGGGAAGATGATGTATTTGCGTTGCCGACAACGAAAATAGCATTTTTTTTGTCTCTCTGTCTGACCGCAAGCCGCGTTTGTTACGGGTAATCTCCAATACTGCTGGGCCGACTTCGTCCGGACTTTCACTGAAGGGTAGCTGACATAGATGGGCATGTTATAGGTTACTTTTTATCTTAATATTGCGTGTACGACGTCGCGGGCAACAGCTAGTACATCATTAACTTTCCATACTAGTACCGAATGATGTAAATTTATTTAATTTAACATTGTCACCCTTTAACAAAGTCAATCAATAATGTATCTTCAACTCGTAGAGATCGGAAAGTTATACTGACACACAATATTAAAATATACTCATTTATTATGACAGTTTAATCATTATTTATATTGAGTCATTGGTATTTTCCTAATATTTCCAGTGATGTTAAAAATATATTACTGGAAATACATAAAGATACGTATGTGTTTGTTTTGTATACGATATGTGGCCTTGTTATATAGAAAAATACTCTTATCTTATACTTAATGGAACGTATTGAGGAAACCGTCTTCGTAATATACTATGTACATACATATTTGCTCGAAGACTAACGATACCATAACAAATAATACAACATAGAATGAAAGCATATATATTTGTTTTCTCAAAGCTTATTTTCAAATGATATAAACCGGTTATTTTTAGTATTTTGTGACCATTATTGTAATATACAGATATTTTTCTGGTAAAGATTTTATTTGTCCAGACAACAAGAGCTCGCTTTAACATCTTCGCACGAATGGGTCGGCTCGCCCGGTGCAATAGCACGACCACACAGAAGACAGGCATGAAGTGGAACCAATTCCGCGTTTCGTCTGATGAGTGTGGTGCCGGAGGCCCAACTTTAGTTCCTTTTTCTTTCCACCTTTTTTCTTATAAGAATAGGATGGAAAGGGAACGTGGATTTGACGGTGCAGGAGACGCATAGGAAGTGGAAATATTATCTTTATATGCGTCTCCTCCTCCGTCGATTAAGGGTAGGCAACGCATCCGCTATTGCGCATGTCTATGGGCAGCGTCCACTTCAGGTGGCGGATTCAGGTGGCCGCTTGCTCGTTTGCCACCACATGATGTAAACAAAACCATTGGCCAATTCGATTTCCAATGTAAAAGTTATGTAATTCTTACAACTGATGAAAACATAATTTGAACATAATTTTACCTTTTCACGTAACTACTTATTTAAGATAACACACCATGTAAGCTTATTTTTATTTCTGTAAAGGCAATGCGTTAGTACACATGGCTAATGTTTATTTCGAGAATGTTTCCATTAGTAACAGCACGTGTTCTATTTGTTTACGGAAACCTACCGCCGACTGAAATCGCTTTATATTATACGAACTATATAAATATATAGCTATATTTTGAAATGTTAATCACGTGTAGTTAACAACCACGTTTTAAGCCATTGCCAGAAAATTTTTAATGTTAAAATATTTATTTGCGTTCTTTTTACGTTAAAATTATTAAATGCCTGACAGAAACAATGATCTACAAGCGTAAAAAGTTGAGGCAAGTTTTTTTGGTAAAAGATAATTGCGGGCGCTTCAGAGACGCTCTTGGTAGGAGCGTCAAAACTTTAGTACTGGACATCGTTTTCCGGTGTTACAGAATGTAATAAAACTTTGAACTTAAGTTATAATGGCTTTAAAATTGATTACCAGATAAAGTTTTTAAACGATAAGAAAAAAAATGATGAAATCGGGAACTATTGCACAAATCTACTAGCACGTGGAAGAAATACCCTTCTCCCTATAAAAAGATATAGACAAACATACATACAAGCAAGAAAACATAGACAACTATACAATAATGTCTAATGAGATTTTATTTTTGTGAAATACCGACAAATAACTATTAGTACCTATACACATTTTACGAACTGCACAAAAGTAATTATAACTGGTACAAATTAATGTTTGTAATATAAATATTTGTTATTAAACAATAAAAACTGCCCAAACAAATTGTGTATAATCAAAACTTTGCACCGTTTGCTTTTATTTTATGACCCTTTCTACTTGACGTTACACCAAAAAGGCGGGAAAAAATCGATCCTTATAACAACGGGATAGCGCCATCTATTATTTTAATAAAATAAGTATTATCTTAACGAATTAAAAAAATACTTTCAAAACTATCCCATCATAGCATATGCCGTGAGTTACATCTGTCGAATATTTTCGGATTTCGTGATTAAGGTCAGTTAGTCCCATATTAGGTGTCCTAGAATATGATTCATATGAGCCTGGTGTTTCCAAATATGTAGTTTTTAGTGCTTTAGATAATTATCAGAATAAATTAATGTTGATTTTAAATTCAAAACACACATACCGTTTACATAAAATTATTTTTTGTTGTGTGTTTTAGAAAATTTCTGTGAAATTAAAATTCTATTTCTATTATTTATTTTTTTATTTTATCTTTTATTATATGAATTCGGCGATAAATAAAATAAAATAATATAATATATTCATTGATATTACTTAGCATAATTTAATGACTAACGCAGTACATTTTCCTAAAAGCGATTAGTTACTTAACTATCGTGTTAACAAATCTCAAATGTACTTGAAACGACTCGACGCAGACTTGCCAATTCATCTATAACCTTGACGTCTTTACATCGACAAAGTATCTATAAAAAAGCAAAAAAAACCGTAAGTAATAAAAAAAGAAACACAATCCATTTTAGGAACATTACAAATACATTTAAGTCTTGATATCTTCGTTATTTGACCATGAAACTAGAGCAAACAATTAGAGCCGTTCAACTAACCTCTAAGAGCGTCGGTGGCTCAGTGGTTTAAGCATTTGAATTGTAATCTTAATCCACTTGGTCTTGGGTTCGAATCCCGCCATGTACCAATGTGATTTTCGGTTTTTCGAATTTTCATATGTACATAANNNNCATCGTGATGCAACCTGCACATATCGGCGAAGAAATTCAAAGATATGTGTGAAGTCAACCATCCCGCAGTTGGCCAGCGTGGTTGACTATGGCCTAGTTACCCTAACTTTAGGGTAGGCTCCGAGCCCCTCGGTGGAGACGTATAGTAAGCTGGTGATGAACTAACCTCTAATTGTAAATTGGATCTTAGAATCTGAACAGAATATTTCAACGCTACTGCGTTTAACGTGCAGCCTCAGTTATAGTTTATTGGGCATTCACACACAAATTCAAAAATGGCGTTGTCTGCACCAAGGCCGTGCCCACGCGCCCTCGTCTCGTTAGGTCGCACTGTGACCCTCGACGTGACGTCACTCTAGTTTACCACACGTGTAATGTAAAAAATTACGTATGCATTAACTTCGCCTTGACTCTGAGTTCGTTAAGTAACCTCTAATGATGGCGGAGAATTAGCAATGAAGTAACGAAATACGATTGTGTTAATATTCTTTCGATTAAAGAACAAAAAACGTATAGTTATTTTTACTATGCGAATAAATGTTTATTTTTAGTGTAAGTATCAGGATTTGTGTCGTACTAGCTTTCGCCCGCAACTCCGTCCGAGTGGAATAAAAAAATCACAAGTATGTAGCTTATGTCTTCTTCCAGACTATCCTCTACATCTTTACCAAATTTCATCGTAATCCATTCAACAATTTAGGCAACAAATTCTAACAAACATCCATCTAAACTTTCGCATTTATAATATTAGTTTGAAGTATGGTGTACTTTTTAGTGACATTTTTTACTATTTTGGTTAGAGTTAAACATTTAATATTTAACAAAAGATTAACTATAATTAGACTTAATTGTAGGTAAACTATTATTAAATTTAATTAAAGCTATTCATTTATATGAAATTAATTTACGCTGCGTGGCATAGTTGTATTGTATTACATTAATACATCCGGCGTCCGTTGCAAATGTAATTATTATTTGTGTTAATAGTACGATCAGGTAAATAACATCAACACAATACATTCCAACACTTGCTGGTTGGTAACAGTCACTGGGTGAAGGCTCGTAATTAACAATTAAGCTAACTAAATAACTTCAAGTCCTTGTCTGAACGTTTCCAATTAAAAGTTTTTAAAATGAACTGCGAAAGGGAAATTTTATTATATCTTGAATTTAATTTTTTTTAATCGTGAAACCTTAGGACTGTCCTAATTTGCCATTGAATAACAAGAGATGAAATATTATTTGAGTTTTAAAAATCAGGTTATCTCATTTTTTGCGAGAAGAGTAAGACAAATATTTGTTTGTGTATGAATGTTCAAGTGAAAACCCAATCTATATCTATACTAATTTAACGAGGAAAGATTTGTATTTTTGTATGTATTGGAATAACTCAAAACCTACTGGGCCGATTTTAAACATTCTTACACCGTTAGAAAGGTAATTTATCCGTGAGTAACATAGGCTATATTTTTTAAATTTCTCGCTTGCGAAGTCGCAAGCCACAGCTAGTATTGGGTAAGATTATTCAAAATAGAAAAGAAAAATCAGCTATTTAATTAAAATACATTTTATGTTTCAGTATGTAAAACATAAAATATAAAAGACATTTTGTAACTGAAATAAGGAGAAGCTTAAAAGCTCGTCTTTGATATTGAATGTCGCAACAAAGGTAATTTGCGGAAGTTCGCTATAGAATTATCTACCTACCGTTTTAAAGTCATTACTCTTTGTAAAAGGCTATTTTCTTTACCACCATATAAATACACTTCTGTTTAAAATTCTAATGTTACATTACCAACATGATATTTATTGTTTAAGTAACCTAATATGCTTATGCGAAAAATCTATAACTAATAAACTCAAAAACTATCAAACCGATTTAATTTTAGTTTCACCTTATGAACTAGTGTTATTAGTGATCTTATGACTACATTATTCCCGAGTAACATAAACTCATAGTGTTATAAAAACATAATAAGAAAAATTGATTATTTAGTAGAAAGCGATTTTTCACATAATTTAATAATAATTGGTACATAAATTTAAGTACAGTTTTGATATCGTTGATGCACAATATTCAAGCTTAATTTAAAAACGTGGTTTTCCAATAATCGGTTCAATTATTCTTTCAGATATACGATTGCGGTTTACGATATCGATCATTGTAATATTAATGCAAATTAAGTGAACAGTTTGGTATTAACGCAAAATATGAATGTCCAATAAAGTTCATCAAATGTGCAATTAGATAACTAGCGACCATATACTGAAACAATCTATAAATATTAGGTGGAATCGTGGTCAAGCGCTGGTTAAATTTAGATAAAAAAAAAAAACAAATCTTGAACACTTTAATTCTTAAAGCGTCTCCTACAATCTAATTTAGGTAAATTTAGATGACCTTTCGTATTCAAGCAAGGTATAAAGAGTAAAATTAAAACAGGAAATAGACATTAAATTTAGCCTCCTTCTGCTATATTCTTTAAAATGTATCTTGTTTTAAATAAACTGTTTAGCATAACAACTGTGTGCTTACTAATTGAGTAAAATAACACGTTTTCCATAAAAATATAGACTAAAAAAACAACATGCGAACAATATACAGGCATTTTATCGACATTTTTTGCGAAACATTTTGATAAGAAGCGCTGCGATATCGGATAC
Organism: Papilio memnon; assembly: GCA_003118335.3. Classification (NCBI taxonomy): domain Eukaryota; kingdom Metazoa; phylum Arthropoda; class Insecta; order Lepidoptera; family Papilionidae; genus Papilio; species Papilio memnon. The sequence goes on along the minus strand of LD688932.1, from coordinate 2,017,932 downwards.
AAATTATTTACGTAATACCCGTATTGCTCAATGTTTTTTTCAGGCATATACTTTTCGAATCGGCGTTTTTAAACTGTAGTTTAATTAAGAATTGCATTTCATTTTTAGTTATTGAATTAAAAAAGCTGTAGAAAAATAAAAAGTTTATATTTACTAGGATTTAAATAATTATCAAAATAAATAATAATTTTTCTCTCTTCAATCTTTAAAGGTAAGCTGACCAAGGCGCTTGCATTTTATTATTACTATTATATTATAACATAAGTATGTATTACTGACAATGTAATTTTGTGCCGTAATAAGTTAATTACTATTTTTGTAATACTTGAGTTTCTTTAGTTCCGATAAAAGTCGCGGACCAATTACCAAACAGTGCAGGATGTTAGACAAAACAAAATGGACTTCTAAAATTTTAGTTGCTTTTAAAATATTATTACTTATAAATGAACCATTAAATCTATTTAAGCTTAGGAAACTAGCACTAAAATGTATTTCTGACGACCACCACATGGCCCTGAGTGATTACTCAGAAGCTGATGGATATTTAAGAGGCATTTTAAGATGTGGCTATTTTTACGGGTTTAAGTATCGCCAGAAGTAACCAAAAGTATATTAATGGTCTCTGATATAGATATTTTTGATTCACTAATACTTTTCTTTCTACTTGTTTATAAAATACATACTCGATAGATGGATTGAATAAAAGGAGACATGATCAAGAAGGGAGTGATGACTGAGATGACAGATGACAGAGTTATTTGGAGGACGAAAACCCGGCGCGCCGACCCTACGGGAGTAGTATAAGGTGGGGAAGATGATGATGATGATGACTCGTAGTACTGGCCAACGCTTTGCTCTTGAACTTCTGAAGAGGTTTTATAGAGTTTTCAAAAACACGTAGCGTAGTATTGCACATATATTACTGCATATTGCTTTTCTATAGTTATTGTATTATTGAGATGATAATAAATGGAGTGTTGCCATTATTAAGCTGATTATTATTTAGAAGTCAACCAACCCGCACTTGGCCAGCGTGGTTGACTATGGCCTAATCACCCTAACTAGGGTAGGCTCCGAGCCCCTCGGTGGGGACGTATAGTGAGCTGGTGATGATGATGAATAAAAACTAAAATAAATACTCTACTATAGAATATGCGATTGAGGTGTGTGGGTAGAACGAGCCAAATAGAGGTCCGTGGTCTCTACCTACACCTCTGAGTTACGGGCGTGAGTAATATTGTTGTTGTAAAGTAAGTGTTTTTACACCTTTCCACTGACATTCACAGTGTAATGTTTGACATCTTTTTTTAAGATATTTATCGAATTCATTTATTTTTAAATGGCAGTTTAAATCATGTTAATTCCGCCCTTGTTGCATTTTATAGCAATGAAGCTTCCACGTGCTGTATGTTTGTAACGCTCACTGCGCCCACACTAAGCCGCTTTGAATTGTTACTAATGTAAATATGCAATTAATTTACTTGTACGGCAAGTTCAGACATATTTATATTGCACTTTATAAATATGTTACGTTATAATAAGAATTATTAATTAATATATCACATAACTATTTATTTAAATTGTGATAAAATAAACTTTACGCTTAACGTAATTTTGTTTTGTCAAGACAAACATTTTGGTTGATAGTAGACAATGCTTCTAATCATCAACATCGACGAAAGAGTGTGGACCATTTTACTCGTTTTAAGCGACTATTTACTAATAATCAGTACGAATGTGATTTTATATACCTTAATGATAATAACTGTGTAAAAATTCGCATAAACCAAGAACATTTAGCTTGAACTGACGTTGACAAATTACGCTTAGATCTAATGTGGGTCGTCGGGAAAAGCTCATAAGTCTCGCCACTTTTAAGTGTAACTGCTTATAGAATTAACTCTCCTTAGACATATTACTACTTTGTTACCTCATTTTATATTAAACTAGGCGTTGGTCTCGACTTCGCCCGCGTTAAATTAAAAAATAATAAAGAATATAGCCTATGTTACTCACAGATAAATTACCTTTC